>KZ810454.1:14344-27723 GCA_000696205.2 Oncopeltus fasciatus
AAGTTCTCGCCTTTCTCGTAGGGTAGACTCTTGCTAGGTAGAGGGAATTGAATAAGACAACTAACACGTCCTTGTAGTATAACTGGAAAGTACACCGGCCCGGATAGCAGGAGATCCAGGTTCGATTCCTGGCTGGGACAGATAGTTTTTTATATTCTATTCCCTCTCAATAATTTTTCGAAATTTTCGTGGGATAAAATACCACAACTAAATTAAATATTTATCAAGAAATAATTAAATAAATTAAATGACGAGAGTCAACAAAATGTATGACATTGTCAGCTTCCTTGAGTACAAGACGAAGTTCTTGCCTTTCTCGTAGGGTAGACTCTTGCTAGGTAGAGGGAATTGAATATGACAACTAAAACGTCCTGGTAGTATAACTGGAAAGTACAACGGCCTGGATATCAGAAGATCCAGGTTCGATTGCTGGCTGGGACAGATAGTTTTTTATATTCTTTTCCCTCTTAATAATTGTTTGAAATTTTCGTGGTATAAAATACCACAACTAAATTAAATATTTGTACCAATTTTAATTTGATTATTCCCGACATTTCAGATGAAACTATCCCCCTTAATGGCGGTGAGATGCGTTATAGAGGACCTGTCTTCCAAATATTAAGTTTTGATATACCCATTAAATCTATACTATTAGATTTAAAATATTAGCAAGCAGTTAAAAAACAATTATGATTATTAAATATAACAGACCAGAATAAAATTAGCTTTGCATGTTAGTGATAAGATATTTTTATGACTTAGTTTCTGATTCATATGGTCACCAGGAGCCTATACAAATTTTTTTTTTTGTTCTCGATAGATAGGGTCGAAACGTTGAATGTGATAGTTAGATTGAAATACTTACCGTATATGCAAAAGTTAGGTATATATTTGACTATATCCAATTGGATAGTCTTGAAGACAAATGAGGTGTTGGTAAATGGTGAGAGATTATATATTATCACTCTTTCTAATTATATATGTGCAACAATTTGTAAGGTTATAAGTTATTATTTTATAGGAATTTTTTTAAATTAAAAATTACAAATGTTTTTAACAATCTTAGACAAGTAAAAATCATACTGATTATGTAGATAAAAAATTATCTAAAAATTATACTCTCTGACTTTTTTCACTATCTTTATTCCTTTTCCTGGAAAGGAAGTCTCAATGCAACTTTACTCTTAAAACATTTTTTGTTCATAATCATACATTAGAGCTTATTCTACTATTGTTATAGTGTTGAAAATAGGCAAGACTACATTGTGTAAGACTGGTCAATATTCTATTTAACAGGTTGTTTTTTATGCAACTAATCAGCTAAAAAATAAAATGTTCAAAACTTAATATTGAGACCGGCGAAAAAATAAAAAAACATGTAATGTCATTTATCCGACAACTGGATATACAACAAATTTAATGATTCTTCATATGCTTCTTTTTGAGAGGGGGGGAAGAGAGGAATGTTCAGATTGACTTCAGGTAGAAAAGAAAATTCTAAATAAATCAATTCTCCTTATTTGCCGTTATGAATGGGGATAACCCGTATGGTTTTTTAATAGTTTAGGTAAAAATATATTTGGGTTCGGAATGAATAATAAAGTGATTACTCTCCTTTAAATAATTTAAATAGACTCAGGTACTACATAAATATTTTTTAAAGTAAACATAAGCAAAAAAAGTAAATTAAATCTTTTTTTGTCAAGTACCCACACATGCTTACAATCGAGAATTACAGCTGATTTATGAAGAGTTACAGAGAAACCATAATTTAATGGTGTGTTAAGCAGTGACGATTTACGAATTTTATAAGAAAGCAAGGATAATTAGTGGAACGAAATTTAATCGTAATGAATTAAATTTGACATGGTATTACGTTTCAGCCCTCATAATGAGGTGAAACGTTTTTGCTAAAAATATAAGATATGAATGTTCAAAAAACATCAGTCTTAGACATAGATTTTTTTTTCCGATTAGGAAAACAGTCAGATAAATAGGATATGCTCTGTGAAAGTGTACCAATTTTAATTTGATTATTCCCGACATTTCAGAAGAAACTATCCCTCTTAATGGTGGTGAGATGCGTTATAGTGGACCTGTCTTCCAAACATTAAGTTTTGATATGCCCATAAAATCTATACTATTAGATGTCCAGTATTAGCAAGCAGTTAAAAAACAATTATGATAATTAAATATAACAGACCAGAATAAAATTAGCTTTGGATGCTTGTGATAAGATATTATTATGAGTTAATTTCTGATTCCTCATATGGTCACCAGGAGCCTATACATACTTTTTTTTTTGTTCTCGATAGATGTGGTCGAAACGTTGAATGTGATAGTTAGATTCGAATACTTACTGTATATGCAAGAGTTAGGTATATATTTGACCAAATCCAATCGGATAGTTTGGAACAAATATGGTATTGGTAATTGGTGTGAGATGATATTTTATCACTCTTTCTAATTATATAGGTGCAACAATTTGTAAGGATATAAGTTATTATTATATACGAATTTAGGTTAAATTAAAAATTACAACAGTTTCTACCGATCTTAGACAAGTAAAATTCATACTGATTTTGTAGATAAATAAATTATCTAAAAATTATATTCTCAGACTTTTTTCACTATCTTTATTCCTTTTCCTGGAAATAAGGTCTCAATGTAACTATACTCTTAAAACATTTTTTATTAATAATCATACATTAGAGCTAATTCTACTATTGTTATAGTGTTGAAAATAAGCAAGACTACATTGTGAAAGACTGGTCAATATTCTATTTAACAGGTTGTTTTTTTTTTTGCAACTAATCAGCTATAAAATTTAATGTTCAAACCTTAATATTGTGACCGGCAAAAAAAATAAAAAAACATGTAATATCATTATTCCGACAACTGGATATACAAGATATTTAATGATTTTTCATATGCTTTTTTTTTAATGTTGGGGGGGGTGAGGGGAATGTACAGATTGACTTCAGGTAGAAAAGAAAATTCTAAATAAATCAATTCTCCATATTTACCGTTATGAATGATCTTAAGGGGATATCCCGTATGGTTTTTTAATAGTTTAGGTAAAAATATATTTGGGTTCGGAATGAATAATAAAGTGATTATTCTCCTTTAAATAATTTAAATAGACTCAGGTACTAAATATATTTTTTTTAAAGTTAACATTACCAAAAAAAGTAAATTAAATCTTTTTTTGTCAATTACCCATACAGGCTTACAATCGAGAATTTCAGCTGATTTATGAAGAGTTACAGAGAAACCATAATTTGATGGTGTGTTAAGCAGTGACCATTTACAAATTTTATATGAATACAAGGATAATTAGTGGAATGACATTTAATCGAAATGAATTATATGTGACATGGTATTACGTTTCAGCCCTCATATTGAGGTAAAACGTTTTTGCTAAATATATAGGATATGAACGGTCAAAAACATCAGTCTTTGACATTGATTTTTTTTTCCGATTAGGAAAACAGTCAGATAAATAGGATATGCTCGGTGAAATTATACCAATTTTAATTTGATTTATACCGACTTTTCTGATGAAACTATATCCCTTAAAGGCTGCGAGATGCGTTATAGTGGAGCTGCCTTCCAAATATTAAGTTTTGATACGTCCATAAAATCTATAATATTTATTGTCCAGTATAAGCAAGGAATTAGAAAACAATTTTGATAATTAAATATAACAGACCAGAATAAAATTAACTTTGGATGCTTGTGATAAGATATTATTATTAGTTAATTTCTGATTCCTCATATGGTCACCAGGAGCCTATACAAACTTTTTTTTTTTGTTCTCAATAGATGTGGTCGAAAAATTGAATGTGATAGTTAGATTCGAATACTTACTGTATATGCTAGAGTTAGGTATATGTTTGACCAAATCCAATCGGATAGTTTGGAACAAATGTGGTGTTGGTAATTGGTGTGAGATGATATTTTATTACTCTTTCTAATTATATAGGTGAACAATTTGTAAGGTTATAAGTTATTATTATATACGAATTTTTTTAAAATTAAAAATAACAACAGTTTCTACCAATCTTAGACAAATAATATTCATACTGATTTTCTAGATAAATAAATTATCTAAAAATTATATTCTCAGACTTTTTTCACTATCTTTATTCCTTTTCCTGGAAATGAGGTCTCAATGTAAATATACTCTTAAATCATTTTTTATTCATAATCATACATTAGAGCTTATTCTACTATTGTTATTGTGTTGAAAATAAGCAAGACTACATTGTGAAAGACTGGTCAATATTCTATTTAACAGGTTGTTTTTTTCGCAACTAATCAGCTATAAAATTTAATGGATAAACCTTAATATTGATTTTGGCAAAAAAAAACAAATAAACATGTATTTTCATTAATCCATTAATGTCATTAATCCGACAACTGGATATACAAGATATATAATGATTTTTCATATGCTTTTTTTTGAAGTGTGGGGGGGGGAGAGGGGAATGTTCAGATTGACTACAGGTAGAAAAGAAAATTCTAAATAAATCAATTTTCCTTATTTACCGTTATGAATGATCTTAAGGGGATATCCCGTATGGTTTTTTAATAGTTTAGGTAAAAATATATTTGGGTTCGGAATGAATAATAAAGTGATTATTCTCCTTTAAATAATTTAAATAGACTCAGGTACTAAATATATTTTTTTTAAAGTAAACATTACCAAAAAAAGTAAATTAAATTTTTTTTTGTCAATTACCCATACAGGCTTACAATCGAGAATTTCAGCTGATTTATGAAGAGTTACAGAGAAACCATAATTTGATGGTGTGTTAAGCAGTGACCATTTACAAATTTTATATGAAAACAAGGATAATTAGTGGAATGACATTTAATCGAAATGAATTATATGTGACATGGTATTACGTTTCAGCCCTCATAATGAGGTAAAACGTTTTTGCTAAAAATATAAGATATGAATGGTCAAAAAACATCAGTCTTAGACGTAGATTTTTTTTTCCGATTAGGAAAACAGTCAGATAAATAGGATATGCTCGGTGAAAGTGTACCAATTATGATTTGATTTATACCGACATTTCAGATGAAACTATATCCCTTAAAGGCGGCGAGATGCGTTATAGTGGAGCTGTCTTCCAAATATTAAGATTTGATACGTCCATAAAATCTATAATATTTAATGTCCAGTATTAGCAAGGAGTTAAAAAACAATTTTGATAATTAAATATAACAGACCAGAATGAAGTTAGCGTTGGATGCTTGTGATAAGATATTATTATGAGTTAATTTCTGATTCCTCATATGGTCACCAGGAGCCTATACATACTTTTTTTTTTGTTCTCGATAGATGTGGTCGAAACGTTGAATGTGATAGTTAGATTCGAATACTTACTGTATATGCAAGAGTTAGGTATATATTTGACCAAATCCAATCGGATAGTTTGGAACAAATATGGTATTGGTAATTGGTGTGAGATGATATTTTATCACTCTTTCTAATTATATAGGTGCAACAATTTGTAAGGATATAAGTTATTATTATATACGAATTTAGGTTAAATTAAAAATTACAACAGTTTCTACCGATCTTAGACAAGTAAAATTCATACTGATTTTGTAGATAAATAAATTATCTAAAAATTATATTCTCAGACTTTTTTCACTATCTTTATTCCTTTTCCTGGAAATGAGGTCTCAATGTAACTATACTCTTAAAACATTTTTTATTCATAATCATACATTAGAGCTTATTCTACTATTGTTATAGTGTTGAAAATAAGCAAGACTACATTGTGAAAGACTGGTCAATATTCTATTTAACAGGTTGTTTTTTTTTGCAACTAATCAGCTATAAAATTTAAGTTCAAACCTTAATATTGAGACCGGCAAAAAAAATAAAAAAACATGTAATGTCATTAATCCGACAACTGGATATACAAGATATTTAATGATTTTTCATATGCTTTTTTTTATTAGGGGGGGGGGGGGAGAGGGGAATGTACAGATTGACTTCAGGTAAAAAAAAAATTCTAAATAAATCAATTCTCCATATTTACCGTTATGAATGATCTTAAGGGGATATCCCGTATGGTTTTTCAATAGTTTGGGTAAAAATATATTTGGGTTCGGAATGAATAATAAAGTGATTATTCTCCTTTAAATAATTTAAATAGACTCAGGTACTAAATATATTTATTTTAATGTTAACATTACCAAAAAAAGTAAATTAAATTTTTTTTGTCAATTACCCATACAGGCTTACAATCGAGAATTTCAGCTGATTTATGAAGAGTTACAGAGAAACCATAATTTGATGGTGTGTTAAGCAGTGACCATTTACAAATTTTATATGAAAACAAGGATAATTAGTGGAATGACATTTAATCGAAATGAATTATATGTGACATGGTATTACGTTTCAGCCCTCATAATGAGGTAAAACGTTTTTGCTAAAAATATAAGATATGAATGGTCAAAAAACATCAGTCTTAGACGTAGATTTTTTTTTCCGATTAGGAAAACAGTCAGATAAATAGGATATGCTCGGTGAAAGTGTACCAATTATGATTTGATTTATACCGACATTTCAGATGAAACTATATCCCTTAAAGGCGGCGAGATGCGTTATAGTGGAGCTGTCTTCCAAATATTAAGATTTGATACGTCCATAAAATCTATAATATTTAATGTCCAGTATTAGCAAGGAGTTAAAAAACAAATTTGATAATTAAATATAACAGACCAGAATGAAGTTAGCGTTGGATGCTTGTGATAAGATATTATTATGAGTTAATTTCTGATTCCTCATATGGTCACCAGGAGCCTATACATACTTTTTTTTTTGTTCTCGATAGATGTGGTCGAAACGTTGAATGTGATAGTTAGATTCGAATACTTACTGTATATGCAAGAGTTAGGTATATATTTGACCAAATCCAATCGGATAGTTTGGAACAAATATGGTATTGGTAATTGGTGTGAGATGATATTTTATCACTCTTTCTAATTATATAGGTGCAACAATTTGTAAGGATATAAGTTATTATTATATACGAATTTAGGTTAAATTAAAAATTACAACAGTTTCTACCGATCTTAGACAAGTAAAATTCATACTGATTTTGTAGATAAATAAATTATCTAAAAATTATATTCTCAGACATTTTTCACTATCTTTATTCATTTTCCTGGAAATGAGGTCTCAATGTAACTATACTCTTAAAACATTTTTTATTCATAATCATACATTAGAGCTTATTCTACTATTGTTATAGTGTTGAAAATAAGCAAGACTACATTGTGAAAGACTGGTCAATATTCTATTTAACAGGTTGTTTTTTTTTGCAACTAATCAGCTATAAAATTTAAGTTCAAACCTTAATATTGAGACCGGCAAAAAAAATAAAAAAACATGTAATGTCATTAATCCGACAACTGGATATACAAGATATTTAATGATTTTTCATATGCTTTTTTTTATTAGGGTGGGGGGGGGAGAGGGGAATGTACAGATTGACTTCAGGTAAAAAAAAAATTCTAAATAAATCAATTCTCCATATTTACCGTTATGAATGATCTTAAGGGGATATCCCGTATGGTTTTTCAATAGTTTGGGTAAAAATATATTTGGGTTCGGAATGAATAATAAAGTGATTATTCTCCTTTAAATAATTTAAATAGACTCAGGTACTAAATATATTTATTTTAATGTTAACATTACCAAAAAAAGTAAATTAAATTTTTTTTGTCAATTACCCATACAGGCTTACAATCGAGAATTTCAGCTGATTTATGAAGAGTTACAGAGAAACCATAATTTGATGGTGTGTTAAGCAGTGACCATTTACAAATTTTATATGAAAACAAGGATAATTAGTGGAATGACATTTAATCGAAATGAATTATATGTGACATGGTATTACGTTTCAGCCCTCATAATGAGGTAAAACGTTTTTGCTAAAAATATAAGATATGAATGGTCAAAAAACATCAGTCTTAGACATAGATTTTTTTTTCCGATTAGGAAAACAGTCAGATAAATAGGATATGCTCGGTGAAAGTGTACCAATTATGATTTGATTTATACCGACATTTCAGATGAAACTATATCCCTTAAAGGCGGCGAGATGCGTTATAGTGGAGCTGTCTTCCAAATATTAAGTTTTGATACGTCCATAAAATCTATAACATTTAATGTCCAGTATTAGCAAGGAGTTAAAAAACAATTATGATAATTAAATATAATAGACCAGAATAAAATTAGCTTTGGATGCTTGTGATAAGATATTATTATGAGTTAATTTTTGATTCCTCATATGGTCACCAGGAGCCTAAACAAACATTTTTTTTTGTTCTCGATAGATGTGGTCGAAACGTTGAATGTGATAGTTAGATTCGAATACTTACTGTATATGCAAGAGTTAGGTATATATTTGACCAAATCCAATCGGATAGTTTGGAACAAATATGGTATTGGTAATTGGTGTGAGATGATATTTTATCACTCTTTCTAATTATATAGGTGCAACAATTTGTAAGGATATAAGTTATTATTATATACGAATTTAGGTTAAATTAAAAATTACAACAGTTTCTACCGATCTTAGACAAGTAAAATTCATACTGATTTTGTAGATAAATAAATTATCTAAAAATTATATTCTCAGACTTTTTTCACTATCTTTATTCCTTTTCCTGGAAATAAGGTCTCAATGTAACTATACTCTTAAAACATTTTTTATTAATAATCATACATTAGAGCTAATTCTACTATTGTTATAGTGTTGAAAATAAGCAAGACTACATTGTGAAAGACTGGTCAATATTCTATTTAACAGGTTGTTTTTTTTTTTGCAACTAATCAGCTATAAAATTTAATGTTCAAACCTCAATATTGAGACCGGCAAAAAAAAAAAAAGAAACATGTAATATCATTAATCCGACAACTGGATATACAAGATATTTAATGATTTTTCATATGCTTTTTTTTGAGGGGGGGGGGAGAGGGGAATGTTCAGATTGATTTCAGGTAGAAAAGAAAATTCTAAATAAATAAATTCTCCTTATTTAATGTAATGAATGATCATAAGGGGATATCCCGTTTGGTTTTTTAATAGTGTAGGTAAAAATATATTTGGGTTCGGAATGAATAATAAAGTGATTATTCTCCTTTAAATAATTTAAATAGACTCAGGTACTAAATATATTTATTTTAATGTTATCATTACCAAAAAAAGTAAATTAAATCTTTTTTGTCAATTACCCATACAGGCTTACAATCGAGAATTTCAGCTGATTTATAAAGAGTTATAGAGAAACCATAATTTGATGGTGTGTTAAGCAGTGACCATTTACAAATTTTATATGAAAACAAGGATAATTAGTGGAATGACATTTTATCGAAGTGAATTATATGTGACATGGTATTACGTTTCAGCCCTCATAATGAGGTAAAACGTTTTTGCTAAAAATATAAGATATGAATGGTCAAAAAACATCAGTCTTAGACGTAGATTTTTTTTTCCGATTAGGAAAACAGTCAGATAAATAGGATATGCTCGGTGAAAGTGTACCAATTATGATTTGATTTATACCGACATTTCAGATGAAACTATATCCCTTAAAGGCGGCGAGATGCGTTATAGTGGAGCTGTCTTCCAAATATTAAGATTTGATACGTCCATAAAATCTATAATATTTAATGTCCAGTATTAGCAAGGAGTTAAAAAACAATTTTGATAATTAAATATAACAGACCAGAATGAAGTTAGCGTTGGATGCTTGTGATAAGATATTATTATGAGTTAATTTCTGATTCCTCATATGGTCACCAGGAGCCTATACATACTTTTTTTTTTGTTCTCGATAGATGTGGTCGAAACGTTGAATGTGATAGTTAGATTCGAATACTTACTGTATATGCAAGAGTTAGGTATATATTTGACCAAATCCAATCGGATAGTTTGGAACAAATATGGTATTGGTAATTGGTGTGAGATGATATTTTATCACTCTTTCTAATTATATAGGTGCAACAATTTGTAAGGATATAAGTTATTATTATATACGAATTTAGGTTAAATTAAAAATTACAACAGTTTCTACCGATCTTAGACAAGTAAAATTCATACTGATTTTGTAGATAAATAAATTATCTAAAAATTATATTCTCAGACTTTTTTCACTATCTTTATTCCTTTTCCTGGAAATAAGGTCTCAATGTAACTATACTCTTAAAACATTTTTTATTAATAATCATACATTAGAGCTAATTCTACTATTGTTATAGTGTTGAAAATAAGCAAGACTACATTGTGAAAGACTGGTCAATATTCTATTTAACAGGTTGTTTTTTTTTTTGCAACTAATCAGCTATAAAATTTAATGTTCAAACCTTAATATTGTGACCGGCAAAAAAAATAAAAAAACATGTAATATCATTATTCCGACAACTGGATATACAAGATATTTAATGATTTTTCATATGCTTTTTTTTTAATGTTGGGGGGGGTGAGGGGAATGTACAGATTGACTTCAGGTAGAAAAGAAAATTCTAAATAAATCAATTCTCCATATTTACCGTTATGAATGATCTTAAGGGGATATCCCGTATGGTTTTTTAATAGTTTAGGTAAAAATATATTTGGGTTCGGAATGAATAATAAAGTGATTATTCTCCTTTAAATAATTTAAATAGACTCAGGTACTACATATATTTTTTTTAAAGTAAACATTACCAAAAAAAGTAAATTAAATCTTTTTTTGTCAATTACCCATACAGGCTTACAATCGAGAATTTCAGCTGATTTATGAAGAGTTACAGAGAAACCATAATTTGATGGTGTGTTAAGCAGTGACCATTTACAAATTTTATATGAAAACAAGGATAATTAGTGGAATGACATTTAATCGAAATGAATTATATGTGACATGGTATTACGTTTCAGCCCTCATAATGAGGTAAAACGTTTTTGCTAAAAATATAAGATATGAATGGTCAAAAAACATCAGTCTTAGACGTAGATTTTTTTTTCCGATTAGGAAAACAGTCAGATAAATAGGATATGCTCGGTGAAAGTGTACCAATTATGATTTGATTTATACCGACATTTCAGATGAAACTATATCCCTTAAAGGCGGCGAGATGCGTTATAGTGGAGCTGTCTTCCAAATATTAAGATTTGATACGTCCATAAAATCTATAATATTTAATGTCCAGTATTAGCAAGGAGTTAAAAAACAATTTTGATAATTAAATATAACAGACCAGAATGAAGTTAGCGTTGGATGCTTGTGATAAGATATTATTATGAGTTAATTTCTGATTCCTCATATGGTCACCAGGAGCCTATACATACTTTTTTTTTTGTTCTCGATAGATGTGGTCGAAACGTTGAATGTGATAGTTAGATTCGAATACTTACTGTATATGCAAGAGTTAGGTATATATTTGACCAAATCCAATCGGATAGTTTGGAACAAATATGGTATTGGTAATTGGTGTGAGATGATATTTTATCACTCTTTCTAATTATATAGGTGCAACAATTTGTAAGGATATAAGTTATTATTATATACGAATTTAGGTTAAATTAAAAATTACAACAGTTTCTACCGATCTTAGACAAGTAAAATTCATACTGATTTTGTAGATAAATAAATTATCTAAAAATTATATTCTCAGACTTTTTTCACTATCTTTATTCCTTTTCCTGGAAATAAGGTCTCAATGTAACTATACTCTTAAAACATTTTTTATTAATAATCATACATTAGAGCTAATTCTACTATTGTTATAGTGTTGAAAATAAGCAAGACTACATTGTGAAAGACTGGTCAATATTCTATTTAACAGGTTGTTTTTTTTTTTGCAACTAATCAGCTATAAAATTTAATGTTCAAACCTTAATATTGTGACCGGCAAAAAAAATAAAAAAACATGTAATATCATTATTCCGACAACTGGATATACAAGATATTTAATGATTTTTCATATGCTTTTTTTTATTGGGGGGGGGGGGGAGAGGGGAATGTACAGATTGACTTCAGGTAAAAAAAAAATTCTAAATAAATCAATTCTCCATATTTACCGTTATGAATGATCTTAAGGGGATATCCCGTATGGTTTTTCAATAGTTTGGGTAAAAATATATTTGGGTTCGGAATGAATAATAAAGTGATTATTCTCCTTTAAATAATTTAAATAGACTCAGGTACTAAATATATTTATTTTAATGTTAACATTACCAAAAAAAGTAAATTAAATTTTTTTTGTCAATTACCCATACAGGCTTACAATCGAGAATTACAGCTGATTTATAAAGAATTACCGAGAAACCATAATTTGATGGTGTGTTAAGCAGTGACCATTTACTAATTTTACATGATAGCAAGGACAATTTGTGGAATGAAATTTAATCGAAATGAATTATATGTGACATGGTATTACGTTTCAGCCCTCATAATGAGGTAAAACGTTTTTGCTAAAAATTTATATTTCTTATGATATGAATGGTCAAAAAACATCAGTCTTAGACATAAATTTTTTTTTCCGATTAGGAAAACAGTCAGATAAATACGATATGCTCGGTGAAAGTGTACCAATTTTAATTTGATTATTCCCGACATTTCAGATGAAACTATCCCCCTTAATGGCGGAGAGATGCGTTATAGAGGACCTGTCTTCCAAATATTAAGTTTTGATATACCCATAAAATAAAAGTATAGATTTTATGGGTATATCAAATATTAGCAAGCAGTTAAAAAACAATTATGATAATTAAATATAACAGACCAGAATAAAATTAGCTTTGGATGCTAGTGATAAGATATTTTTATGAGTTAGTTTCTGATTCCTCATATGGTCACCAGGAGCCTATACAAACTTTTTTTTTGTTCTCGATAGATATGGTCGAAACGTTGAATGTGACAGTTAGATTGGAATACTTACTGTATATGCAAAAGTTAGGTATATATTTGACCAAATCCAATTAGATAGACTCGAAGACAAATGAGGTGTTAGTAAATAGTGAGTGATTATATATTATCACACTTTCTAATTATATATGTACAACAATTGTAAGGTTATAAGTTATTATTTTATAGGAATTTTTTTAAATAAAAAATTACAACAGTTTTTAACAATCTTAGACAAGTAAAATTCTAACTGATTTTGTAGATAAATAAATTGTCTAAAAATTATATTCACTGACTTATTTCACTATCTCTATTCCTTTTCCTGGAAATAAGGTCTCAATGTAACTTTACTCCTAAAACATTTTTTATTAATAATCTTACATTAGAGCTTATTCTACTATTGTTATAGTGTTGAAAATAGGCAAGACTACATTGTGTAAGACTGGTCAATATTCTATTTA
>KZ810455.1:0-16070 GCA_000696205.2 Oncopeltus fasciatus
ATTTATTTAACTCCCAGTCTGACATCCTGACCTGCTTGACAAGGGCCCAAATATATTTCTAATGTAAATAAACTATTTATTACAGGCACAACTGATATTTTACTATTTTCCGATATCGCGATATAACATTATCAAAAGTATCTAACAACTTTTGCCAATGCAGTATCGGAGACAATTCAAAATAATATTAATAATAATATTCTATTAAATAAGTTCGTATGTTTCTAAAATCGATCAATTTAGATTAGGGCTTTTGATAAACACCGAAATCGGAGTTCGTTAATTTATTCGACAAAGTTAAGTCACGTGGAAAAAATTATGGAATGAAATTTGCGTAAAATGTAATTTATACTATTTATATGTATACTATTAAATTTTATTGTACTATTAAATGTAATTTACTATTTATACTATTTTATCAATTATTGACAAAAAACAAATAATGAGTAACAAACACACACAATAGAACCATAACATACAAATTACAATAGGATTATAGAAATCTTCATTCACGGTCAGCCCATACGCCCTTCAATTATAAACCTATTTGTTTGCCAAATCGGTCATTATTTCTCATTAATGCCCACCATTAATGAATGGTGTGCAATTTNTATTTTTTAGATCAACCTTGACCGAACCCCAACAAATATTAGCTACCGATTATCTTTACGGTCAAGAAACCCTTCATTTGGACACAAGGACTTCAGTTTCGAGAGCGTTAAACACAGATAAGTCTTAGGTTTTTTTTTATTCATAAGAATGAAAATTATATTACATACATTTGAAAAAAATTAGCTAAATAACAAATTTGTTTTTTATTTTTAAAATAAAGGACTTAATTAATCCATTAAATAAACAAATACTTTTTTTTAATTCCTCTTTCGTAAAAAAATATTGGAGAAGGTAAAATATCAGAAGAGTGCATTTTAAACATATTATGTTCCTTTATGTTTTTCGTAAAGAAATGAAATCAAAGATACAAACAGTTTTTACTGTACGTATATCTCAATGATCCTTCTTCCTCCAGCTAATTTTCAGCTGAATTTAGTTAAATTTATAGTTTGCATAAAAACACTTATACTATAAAAATTTCAGGCTACACAAATAGGCCTGCAAACAGCAAACACGCATATACATGTCTGTGTGTTTGCATATGTGTGTCTGCCTAAACGCTCATTGATGATGAATTCATCAAACATTTGGATGGACTTCTTCTCGTTAAACTGAAGAATCCAAATTTGGTATTTCCGGTGCTTTTTGCAAATTGTTGCTTAATTTCGGCAATAGCTAATTCATGCAAAGATGGTTTAATGGGTAAGAGAAGAAACCATTAATAATTGTTATTTTTAATTAGCTTATCATGAAAAATATTAACAGTAAAAGCTGTAAAATATAATTTTCTAACTAATATATTCTTTTCAAGAAACATAAATTAAAGAAGATATTTAGTAATTTAAAAACAAATGTTGATCGTTTTCTCCCCACTTTTCTTCTATGCAGTCCTGAGCGAACCTTAGTGATCTCGCACACTTATTTCCGTCTGGCCTATTATATCAAATATGTCATTTCCTTTTATACTTGTCTATATTTCATGATGCATTAGCATGCCTAGTTCCTGTATGACGTTATTTTGGTTTTGTTAATATAATTATTTAAGTTTAAAAAGAATAAGTATATTGTGGAGTTGGGTATGCTTGGGTATACTATTGTGGGAGGGTTACAGTAATAAATATCATATATAGTACCCAAAACCTGTCATATATAACCTTTGGACTCCCTGAGATTCAGCTATGGTTGAATACAATTGCCGCAGTGACAAACGACGATAATAGATCCTTATCTATCCTTAGCTATCTCCGCTAGGCCACTATCCTGGCGCTGTGGGTTCGAATCCCGCCTAGGGCAATCTTTTGTTTATCAGTAAAAGTTAGTCCTGAGCCATGGATGGTTACAATAGGATGGAAACTTCTAGATAGCCCCTTCCTCCATGAGTCTAAGTAGTTGAATGGGAGGCTAAAACTTAAATTAAATTTTTAAAAACATGTCCCCTTGGGTGACTCCTTAACTAAATCTATCTTTCTCAGTAGTTTTCTTTGATTAATAATTCTAAAAATTGTATCTGCGTTGAACTAAAAGTATTCGAGGGGTAATTAAATATCTATGAGGCAGGACTTAAAGAAAGAAATTCACTGTTTATTTAAGGCTTGATTGTATTTTAGTTAAAGTAAATTTTCCGCAATTTACCGTGGATGAAGGATAATTTCCCCAAATGTATTATTTTTTAAATTATAATAATGAAATATATCTTAAAAATGGAACTTTTAATAACACGACAAATAAGTAATAACACGACATTTGACTTTTTCTTTGCAAGTTATAGTGTAAACAAATATAACCATCTCTTGAAATTTGAGAAGTATTAGAATACTATATTTAAACTACTAAATTACTATATTGTAAAAATATTATCTAAGTCCCCCGAGACAGTTAATAACGTTCAATAATCAAACTAAAATGTTTAAACGGGACTAAAAAGTTTTAAACCTTGGAAGAAGGGGTAATTCCAATTAGCCCACACAACAATAAAATAACATATATATTACATTTTATATATTACATAATATGAGCTCTTCTATAGAAAATGAGATTTCCACCTACTTTATTATATGAATTTTTGACACAACAATAAAAATAATAAACAATTAATGAGAGGGAATAGAATAAAAAAATCTATCTGTCCCAGCCAGGACTCGAACCTGGATCTCCTGCTTTCCAGGCCGGTATGCTAACCATTACACCACCGGGACTAGCCAAGATAACCTATTAAATTCCCACCACACTAGCGAGAGGCTAACCTACGAGAAATACGAATACATCGTCTTATGCTCGAAGGAGCTGACCGGTATGATTCCATTACACCACGATTCCTGGCTGGGACAGATAGATTTTTTTTATTCTATTCCCTCTCATTAATTGTTTAAATTTTACGTGGGATAATTAATATTATCCCAACTAAATTAATATTTTTAAAAATAATAAAGAGGTTTACAATTATTAAGTTCGTTTTTCTCGTAAACCTCTCCCTCTTAATCGGTTACAAACAAAAAATAAATTTATTCAATTGGTAGAAAAAAACAACGATATTTGGGCTTTTCATTGCAAATCATTGAAGTAATTTAATATTAGTTAAAATCGAATAAGAAAATTTGCTCCACGAAAATCTGTGAGAAACTTCTGGACCTCTACCCCCTCATAAGATATATTTGCGTCACGAGGGTAAATTACTGACGATAGCTAGTCAAGCTACTACATTGGTGAAGGAGAGAGAGGTAGTAACTGTTACGTGTTATGACGTCATGAGCAAGCAGTTACAGCCAACTATATATGAAGAGAATCGAAACTATTGCAATAGCATGTTTTCTTAGGGCGGCCAGCCAGAGAGGAACAGCCTCTCTGACGGGTGTCATGCGGTCTCCAGTTAACTCTGACGTCAGACATTAGAGAGAGTACATTCCCTCCTGTACTTTCACTTTCTGTATCGGCTCCTTATCGCTCCTCCCCTCTCACTGGCTACTTCTGAGGCCCGCTTTCGTGCGTTACCTTATCTGTGCGTTCGTGACTTATCAGTGCGTCAATTGTATGACTGAAGAAATTTATTTAATAAAAAAATAAACTAAAAATAAACTATTCCGCTATTATTAATATTCTTACATTTGAAAATTTAGATACTTTACATTTTGCTAAACAAAACTTACTTNATTATTTATTTTGTTTAATAATTTTCTACACTTGCCGATACATACGAAGACAAATTCGTTCTCCATCCAACTATACCGCGGATACACATTCTCCTCCACATCAAGTAAATCTTCTTCACCGATTGTTGACCAACCTCCGTCTCACCCTTGAAACCGGGTCGCCCACAACCACCCAGACCACTGGAACACAGCACACAGAGACCTCACCATTCTTCACCACGAACCCGTTCAACGTTCTTTCCAACTAAGTGACCATGGTGACCTCTAACTCGAATATCCAAGCCCCCTCCAATATTTTGGTCGAAAATATCTCAAATTTGGCCCAATGTGTAGGCATCTAGATGAGAATGTAGGCTGAAGATAATATCATGCCTCAGTTGAAAGACAAAAATACAAAAATAAACCGACAAATACGTACAGGAAGATTGTACTCAATCTAAAAATCAATAAACGCCCAGTTCAAAAGTTGTCAACAATCCAAGATGAACGTACTTTGCTTGGAGTCTTCAGCAACCTCCGCCAAACTAGATGACCTAAAGGAGAACCATACAACTTAGGTTTTATGGTGAAAAACATCCTTCATGCAAGAGATTATCCTTGTTACATTTTCCTTTTGGATACTGGCACTCCTCCATGTTTTAATCACAACCAATTGAAAATATTGTAAACAATTTGCAAAATAAAATATTCATTTACTAAATAAAAAAAATAAAATATACATGTGTGCGCGCGTGTGTGTTTGTCTACATGCGATCTATCAAGCATTTTTTCCTATTTTTATTTAGAATCAGTTGGATGAGTTACTTAATGGTTGATATCGGTCGAGAAGGAGAGGGAAGAGAATCATAGGATATCAATATATTCTTGCTGTTACAAATAAGGGACTAAAATACAAAATGTAAAAAATCTAACTGTCCCAGCCAGGACTCGAACCTGGATCTCCTGCTATCCGGGCCGGTGCATTTACCAATTATGCTACCGGGACAAATCTGATAAGTTATTAAATTCCCAGCACTAGTGTCAAGAGTCTAACCCACGATAAAGACGAATAAATCGTCTTATGCTCGAAGGAGCTGTCATTGTCAAGCTGTGGGATAATAAACCACAACTAAATCAATATTATTTTTTAAAATAATAAAGAGGTTTACAATTATTAAGTTCGTTTTTCTCTGAAACCTCTCCCTCTTAATCGGTTACAAACAAAAAATAAATTTATTCAATTGGTAGAAAAAAACAACGATATTTGGGCTTTTCATTGCAAATCATTGAAGTAATTTAATATTAGTTAAAATCGAATAAGAAAATTTGCTCCACGAAAATCTGTGAGAAACTTCTGGACCTCTACCCCCTCATAAGATATATTTGCGTCACGAGGGTAAATTACTGACGATAGCTAGTCAAGCTACTACATTGGTGAAGGAGAGAGAGGTAGTAACTGTTACGTGTTATGACGTCATGAGCAAGCAGTTACAGCCAACTATATATGAAGAGAATCGAAACTATTGCAATAGCATGTTTTCTTAGGGCGGCCAGCCAGAGAGGAACAGCCTCTCTGACGGGTGTCATGCGGTCTCCAGTTAACTCTGACGTCAGACATTAGAGAGAGTACATTCCCTCCTGTACTTTCACTTTCTGTATCGGCTCCTTATCGCTCCTCCCCTCTCACTGGCTACTTCTGAGGCCCGCTTTCGTGCGTTACCTTATCTGTGCGTTCGTGACTTATCAGTGCGTCAATTGTATGACTGAAGAAATTTATTTAATAAAAAAATAAACTAAAAATAAACTATTCCGCTATTATTAATATTCTTACATTTGAAAATTTAGATACTTTACATTTTGCTAAACAAAACTTACTTTAAATAGTATCTGTACTAGCTTATAGGACCGTCATAAATTTGAAAATAATCTCTTTGAGGTTTGAATTATGTATATATGTAGAAATGGAGCTACTCCTTTGTTTAGGCGACAAAGTGTCGTTAGCTGTAAATATATACTTAGTTAGTAATTTTAAGGTTTTAAACCTAAATTTAACCCCTCTGAAATAGGTTTTGCCGGTCATATTTAATTCAGTACATTGCAGGATCAGAAACATTCTGTGTTGCTAATTTCATGGAATTTGTCCTGCGCTTTACAATTTTTGTAATTTTACTTACTACTGTAGACTTGAGAAGAATCGGATAAAAATAATCTAAGCAAGACAATTACATAGACTCAGAACAGACAAATACCTCTCTTAAAATTGTGTGCTAATTAATTTTTACCCTGGCCACGAGGAGCGCTGGTTTCGACTATAACATTTTGTTAGGTTTAGATGTTTTGTACGAGAAAGAGGACTATGAAATGTCACCAAAACTAAAGGGAAAAAAAACTAAAAAAAAACTAAATAGCTATTTCTTGAAGGAGCTTCGTTTTTTTGTGATAAATAGCTAATCACTAGAATCTTACGTAATGGTTTGTCGAAACTTACCATATCCCTGATTAATAACTGAATCCGAAATTATAATAACATATATATTAACATAAACATCACAACTGTTTATTGTTTATTTATTCGATGGTTTATCAAAATCAACCAAACTAATACTTACATAATCTCATGAAGTATTTCATTACAACTGTTACAATTATTTTATTTTTCGAATAACCAGAGGCTTCAAGCTTGGAAGGTAAACTACTAATATGCTGAATTTTTTTTTTTTTTTTTTTTNTCAGTCTAAGCTTGAAAGTTGGATATAAATTTATAAAAATGTATCATCTTTGCTCAAAAATCAATGAGATGGCCCAACCCTTCATAGTTACATTTTAAGATTTTTTCCTTAAAAAATATTATGGACATTAGAAAATTTTAACGTTCTGTCCAACATTAAAATGTTAACAATTTTAACATTTCACATTTTATATGACCTATGAACTTTTTTTGTAATTTAAACTACAAAGAAGATATGATGATTTGTTTCAAATTTAGGTTTCCTAATAATCATCATCTTTAAATCCTGCCCCACCCCCTTTTTTCTCATTCAACTCTATTCAAAAATGAATTATTTCAAGGGTTTATATTGACAAGCCTAAATACTGAATTGGTTTCCTATAAATCATATAGTAATAGAGCCCAAATAAATAAATATATATATATACATAAATTGACATATTTTATGTTCAAATATAGATCAAAATTTCAGAAATATGATTGGAAAGAATATATGTAATAATTTGTATTAGACGCCCAGTCGAAATCCCAATCCTGTGTCACAGGTCTCTGACAACGCAGAGAAATTATCTCGATACAAAAATAAATGCATAAGCATTATGCCATGGACGTGTGTCGCGCTCTTCCAAACCCGAACCCAACTAAACCTCAGTTTAGTTCTTGACTCTGAAATGTGACCATAAACCTCCCTCGGAGATCGACCCCAACGAGAAATGCAGACAAGTCATCCATGACATGGATAATACCTCTCATAGATTCTCTAGATACATTACTCAAGCCAAGGCACATAAGAGAAGTATGAAAAATGGGTTATCAGGACAATATATTTGAAGTATTTGTCTGTTCGTACATATATTTACGGATTGCAAGTATGATATATATGTATATATATATACGCAATTTTGTATCTATAACATTTTTAACGGTCTTTAGTAGTGCTCAGGCTGATATCTGTGGATAAAATCCTGCTGAGGGAGTCATTCGAACCCGTAACTCCTTTGGTTGTCTCTTTGGTTGTGAATTAGGTAATTGTCCACTCTTTGTCAAAAGAATGTTTCACCAATATAACAAACACTGCTTGGTAACCAATCCATAACAGAAGTACCCAGATATTTTGCCTTCTTCTTTGTCAGTTTTCGTATCTGTTTTCCCCCGCAACTACCAGATCCACGTCAATGTCTTCGGTGAACTTGAAAACTTCCAGCTATTGTTCGACGTCCTTCACGTGAGAACAGGCAGTCGCACGCTCACATACTGATTTTGTTATTCCTTAAGGACGATCTACATAAAAAGAAGAATTCCTATTGTTCGTCCTCAGGCGAATTCGCACCATGTTATTTGTTAAACCTCTTGATAAGGACTCAAATTCAGCGAATAGCGAGCGAAACCGAATACTTTTTCCTGTAAGGAAATCAAACTATTATCGTATGCACCGCTCCAAATTATATATATACCATACCAATAGAATTGGGGATTTTTTGAAATGTCAAGTGAGAGGTCAAAAAGTCTTCACATCTAGGTATAATGGATGTAAATTTTTTTTTTGTGTGTGCAATAAAACTCAACAAACATTTGATACATACTAAATATATTTCTTCCTTTTTCATAAAATGTATTTAAATAAAACAATAAATTTTAGAAAATTACCTGTATATATATAATTTGTCTTTACACGCTCTATCGTCCTCTATTTTAAAAATAATGAAACAAAATTCAGTAATTTCAGTAGAAATACTGCAAAAAGATAAGTTTGTTAACACTTGAAAGAGATAGAGGTGAGTTACAGATGGATACCAAGTTGAAAAACGGTCACATCATCACAACTTGTATAGAAACGTAAATAATTGTAGAGTAATATATGAACAAAATATAACAAGTTTTCATTTTATAAGATTATTATAAAAAATTCTTACTAAGAAAAATATTTAAGAACATAATTTCGAGTGTAGAAAAGGCCTTTTTTTTTTTAAGTTACGAAAATTAAAATTTCATATTTAGGCTTTTTAATGAAATCTTTCGAGGGAATCAGATATGAATTTTAAATAGAGAGTCTTTTTATCGTAGATATTATTATTAGATGATTTTAGTTAAAGTACGATCAAGGTAGATCCAAAAAAAAAAAAAAGAAATACAAATTTAACAAAAGTGTATTTTTTTTTTAAATAGCATCAGCAAACGTTTCGGCTTACATTGCAAGCCATCTTCAGGGCTGCTTATCTTAAAGACAAGAGAGGACGTCCTGTCCTTAAGTTCACATTTCCATGACTGAACTCATTCTCATATTTAAAATATAAAAATACATTTATAATAAAATACATTAATAATTTTTATTAAAAGCATTTTATTCATTAAAAACACTTATTCAGGAATATATTTACAAATGTCATAAATGTTTTTTGAGTTTCATGGCTCTAAACAATGTATTACCCCAGTTTTAGAAGTTCGTATGTTAACCTTTATAACAAACTTAGTCTTTTGTTTTACACATAAGCGATACATGCCGAAGAAAAACTAAAAAAGGCAGTTTATAAATAATAATTTTATTTGTGGTTTTTAATCACACGTAAATTTAAATCAAATAATGCAAGGGAATAGAACCACAAATAAAATTAATATTTATAAATGAAAATAAAAAGTAAATAACGAGAGTCATTTAAAAAGCTTGATAATGTCGAGTTTAAGACGATGTATTCGTCGGCCTCGGAGGTTAGACTCTCGCTAGTGTGTTGGGAATTTAATAAGTTATCTAGCTCGTCCTGGTGGTGTAAATGAATAACGCGCTTGCCCGGTTAGCAGGAGAACCAGGTTCGAGCCCTGGCAGGGACAGTTTGATTTTTATTTTATTCCCTTGCATTAATTGATTTAAAAAAGGTAGTCTGTAGAGTGCTAACAAACGCACACATATACGTATATATTTATCACTTTTAATGTCCAGTTTGTAGGATCGAAGACTAAATCGAATGTATTTTCGATATTTATTAAATAAATGCTATTACACAGTCGAAATACTTGATATTCATGGTTTTAGTACATATTACTGCGATATAATGTTGGAGTAATCCATAAAATATATAAAAACAACCCATTAGATAATCTCTCCAACTCCCCACGGGTCTAAACCTCCGAAGAAGACGAATACATCGTCTTATACTCGAAGGAGCTAACATTGTCAGCTATTTATTAGACCCTCGTTCCATCTGATATTTTTTTTAAATAATGAAATTAATAGTGGTGTGTAATCCCACGTTAAATTTTCTAGAAAATAAATACGAAGGAAGCCAGAAAAAACAAATAAGCAGGGGACCTACCCCTGCTGGGGTAAAATATACCACTTTGGATTTCTTGTAGTAAATATATAACATTTATTGTGAAATCTCATATAAAGGAGAATACATAGAAATGTAACTTTGAAGATTTAGTGTCCCCCCCCCTTTTATTAAATTTTAATGAAAACTAAATTTGGTATTTAGGTTTTAAATTACAAACGGTAGACTAATTATATTTATGGACCAAATCAGATGAGAAGCTTATTAGAGTAACATTTTCGTTAGAATTAGCGTTAAAAAAAGCTTTTTTATATTAATTGGTGAAAAATATAATTTTTTAATATTTTTGTTTTATACTAGTATTATGACAGGAATGCCATGATGATTATCAGTTGTATTTTTCTTCATGGAACGAACAGCGATATTATTTTTGTTTGAGGAGCAATGGACGAGAGAAGGAGTCACAGGAATGCCCTGCAGAGTTCAGATACGTGACGAGATACATGTGAGACAGGGCAGGGTTCAATTCCCGCGGAATTCAGCCACTTCCAGAGCCCCTTACGCCCCTGCTACAGGCATTCGAAAATTGGAATTAAAAGTAATGAAAATTCTATCTTCCACCTTGGAAACACAGACACGAGGCGTCATTATTCCTTTATATAAATACGTCCAGATAATTCCGAACTTCCTGGAGTGTCCGCCTTTCAATATTGCTACAAATGTTATTGAATAAAAGTTATTTTCTAATAACTAATTAAAATGAGAAGTTTAGAAATTTAAATTTTAAATAAAATTCAAACCTTAAATAATATTAAACTGGGGAAAACAGGAATAAAAATTAATCAGAGGATCAGTTTTTTAATATCTAGTTTTTCATTTGCCATTTGCAGATTTTTTGTGGAGAAACCAACCTATTCACGTTGGAACCATGAAATGAAAAAATTTAACGGATCTTCAACAATCCTACATTTGGGAGGCTAAAAATATGGACAGTTAAAAGTTATAATATAGGTATTTTATTTGGTTGTGGTATTTTATCCCACGTAAATTTTAAACAATTAATGAGAGGGAATAGAATAAAAAATCTAACTGTCCCAGCCAGGAATCGAACCTGGATCTCCTGCTATCCGGGCCGGTGTACTTCCAGTTATACTACCAGGACGCGCCAGGTATCTCATTCAATTCCCTCTACACTAGCAAGAGACTAACCTACGAGAAAGACAAGATACCTGACGCGTCCTGGTAGCACAACTGGCAAGTGCACCGGCCCTGATAGCAGGAGATCCAGGTTCGATTTCTGGCTGGGACAGTTAGATTTTTATTCTATTCCCTCTCATTAATTGTTATAATATAGGGTGTCCCAAAATTCACGCAAGAATTGAATTTTGCGCCATTTGAGCGGTAAAGTGTTGCCAACCAAAAAAAAAAAAAAAATACAGTTGACAGCTGACAGTTTAGGGTTATTAAAAATGACGCGCTGCACAAAAGAACAACGGATTTTTATTGTAGAGCAATATTTTGTAAATAATGAAAGTTTTGTTCTCAATTTTCGTTCAAAATATGGTCGGAATAGTGATTTAACTTCATCAACTGTAAAGAGCCTAATTAAAAAATTTAGAGAGACTGGACCAATTAGTGATCTTAAACAGTCTGGCCGTCCTTCAACAAGTCATTCAACACAAAACATTGAAGCAGAGTGTTGCTGAGAGTCCAGGAACATCAATTCGTCACGAAAGATTTGCATCTCCATGCTTACAAAGTTCAATTGAAACAAGAAACAAGAACAAGAAGAAACAAGCCTACTGACCACGCACAGCAAAGAGAGTTCGTTGAATGGATTATGGAACGACAAAAAGTGGAAGCTGATTTTTCGAACAAAATCTTCTTCAGCGATGAGGCTAATTTTCATCTTGATGGATTTGTTAATCGACAGAATTGTCGCGTTAGGGGTTCAGAAAATCCACAAGGGATTGTTGAGAAACAAATGAGAGACCATTCTCCTTCGAAAATGCAGCTCGTCAGACAATAACGGTTAATGGTGCTCGCGACATGATAATCCAGTTTTTTGTGGCAAAATTTCAAGATATGGATGTGGACGGCATGTGGTTTCAACATGACATACAGCCCAAGAAACAATTCAATTACTGCAAGAGTAATTTCCTGGTCGTGTAATTTCTCGTTTTGGTGATCAGAATTGGCCGGCCGGATCATGCGATTTAACGCCAAGGGATTCTTATATTTGGGGTTTTTTGAAGTCTAAGGTTTATACTTATAAGGTTTAACAAGCCTACGACCACCCACGCCTTGAAGGAGGAAATTGAACGCAGTATCAATGAAATTCAGCCACATTTATGCAAAACAATAACAATTTCATGAAAAATTTCAACAAAATGTGCCAGCAAAGTCGTGGAGGCCATTTACCCGATATACTATTACATACATAACCTTATACTGTATACTATATAAAACAACAAAAAATTTACAATTTTTAATTAAAAATCTTTGTTTTCTATAAAGATTTTCTTGAATTTTGGGTCACCCATATATTCATATCATCACTCGGAAATGGTTAAATATGATAGATTCCGTTTTTTCTTTAAGTATTTAAAAGAACAATGAAAA
The DNA here is from genome assembly GCA_000696205.2 of Oncopeltus fasciatus. Taxonomy (NCBI): domain Eukaryota; kingdom Metazoa; phylum Arthropoda; class Insecta; order Hemiptera; family Lygaeidae; genus Oncopeltus; species Oncopeltus fasciatus. The sequence continues at coordinate 12,354 of KZ810455.1, forward strand.
AAAATAACTGTAGATATTTCATAAAACTGTATTAAAGAGAAAAAGAAATAGTGGAAAAGGGGTGGGAGGGGGAAAAATGTACATATTGAAAAATTTCTAATGTATTAACATCCTAAAATAATTTATAAATTAAAACAATTCAAATTCATGATCCTTAAATATTATAAAGCCGTATGGCTCTCCGAATGTGACCGAGAGAGAAGCATGATGTAGGAATATTTGGAAAGATTAAATTGATTTCCCTCCCTCCCTTCCCCTCATCAACCCCTATTCAAGCATATCTGCACCAACCTATTAATAGAATTCACTAAATATGAGAAGTGTTTACCTGCACCAATCTATTAGTAGAATTCACTAAATATAAGAAGTGTTTACCTGCACCAACCTATTAATAAAATATGAGAAGTGTTTACCTGCACCAACCTATTAATAGAATTCACTAAATATAAGAAGTGTTTACCTGCACCAACCTATTAATAGAATTTACTAAATATGAAAAGTTTTTACCTGCACAAACCTATTATGAGAATTCACTAATTATAAGAAGTGTTTACCTGCACCAACCTATTAATAGAATTTACTAAATATGAAAAGTGTTTAACTGTACCAACCTATTAATAGAATTCACTAAATATAAGAAGTGTTTACCTGCATCAACCAATTAATAGAATTCACTAAATATAAGAAGTGTTTACCTGCACCAACCTATTAATAAAATTTACTAAATAAGAAAAATTTTTACCTGCACCAACCTATAAAGAGAATTCACTAAATATGAGAAGTGTTTACCTGCACCAATCTATTAGTTGAATTCACTAAATATAAGAAGTGTTTACTTGCACCAACCTATTAATAGAATTCACTAAATATAAGAAGTGTTTAACTGCACCAACCTATTAATAGAATTCACTAAATATAAGAAGTGTTTAACTGCACCAACCTATTAATAGAATTCACTAAATATAAGAAGTGTTTACCTGCACCAACCTATTAAGAGAATTTGCTAAATATGAGAAGTGTTTACCTGCACCAACCTATTAATAGAATTCACTAAATATAAGAAGTGTTTACCTGCAACAATCTATTAAGAGAATTCACTAAATATGAAAAGTGGTTAACTGCGTAGAAATACTAATATTTCCAACTAATACTATCCAATATTTCTTCAAATCTCCATCGGCCCTGAACCAAAATTTTTTGAAATGCAATCCACTGAAACTGTTCGAAGTAGCTGTATAAATTTTGGACTTTTCGAAAGCGAATTTACTCAATTCTTCAATCTTAAAAACTAAAGGAAATTTAAAAAAGAATACTCTGAGCGGGTTTTGTCGCATGAATTGTTAAAATTTTCGCAAAATTATGGTCAGAGGGGGGGGGGATGATTCGCAAATATTATCTATATCACTAGTGTTAGGCGCGGGTCTAAGTTTAACATGAATTATAATAAATTAGCTGTTGGAAATAAATTTATAATCATTGTCAAAGAAAGTGATTAGTGATGGTGGATACCAGTTTACTTTCTCTGTATTGGTGTGAGTAGGCTTATAAATGAGATGGACTTCGAGTGCACATCCTTCTGTCTGTATGTTTAAGTAAGAAAACGCTAATGGTAAATTAAGTATTCGCTTAAGTTGTCTTGGAAGCACTATCAAAGAGTTTCATGTCAATCCTCCACCGAGCTATCTATCCAACATATCTCCATGTGGGGAGCATAGAGTGAATAAAACTCTATGTAACATCACAATGAATAAAACTCTATGTACTCTCACAGTAAATAAAGTGCTGATAAGCCATATCTCACTGGTTATGTAATCCTTGCCGATGGGGGTCAACAGACCGTGTGGCCTAATGGATAAGGCGTCGGACTTCGGATCCGNAGATGGCTTACAATGTAAGCCGAAACGTTGGCAGATAATCCTTTATTAAAAAATACATTTTTTAAATTTGTGTTTTTTGGATCTACCTTGACCGAACCCCAACTAAAATCATCTTAGGATTAGGGACAGGACGTCCTCTCTCGTCTTCATGATAGCCCTGAAGATGGCTTACAATGTAAGCCGAAACGTTGGCAGATAATCTTTTTAAAAAATACACCTGTTTTTAAATTGGTATTTTTTTGGATCTACCTTGACCGAACCCCAACTAAAATCATCTAATATTAAATATATCAGGATATATTTAATTGTGACGACTTATATATTTTTATTAGACAATTAAAATTTGAAATGTAAGTACCGATTAAAATGTATTAGTAGTCAAATAATTAGTAAACTAAATTAGTTAGTCCAGCGATGGACTCTAACTGAAAGATACTTGGGCTTTGAGGATGGGACATTAAGTCTCTCAGTTTTAATTGAATATCATTATTACAGAGCGAAGTTAAACAGTTTTTATTCCTTATAATTATAAGTATAGCTTCGAACCAGTTCATTGAAAAAAAAAAAATTAATTCTCTTCTAATTTCTAAAACCATAATATTTGCTGTGGAGTCTAAATAAGATATTACAGTAGCAGATGCTATAATTGATGTACAATGGAATATTGATTTCATAGATAATTAAATAACTAGAAGTGTATTAATCATGAAAATATTCCAATTCTAGTTTTAACACAAATGTACGTTTACAGGTCTAAATGAACTAATTCTGACTAGATCCACCATAATGTCTGGATGTGTATAGCACTACCATTGTGAACGTAATATTCAAAGGATCAATTCTTTTTATAAACATAACTCCTGGCAAGATGAAGAACAGTATAGAATATATATTTGTAATATCGATTTTTTCATCTTTCATATTATTATAGCCCATTCGTCACACCAAGCTTATATATCATATTTGAAAATAATTGGCTATTATTTTCTTCCGGCATAAATCTTGTATTATCAATTGAGGGGTTTGATGCCTAAAAATATCGATTCTTGGTATAGTGTTCATATATTTTTCTAAATTTTAGTAGGATAAATAATGCTATCCCCAGAATTGGTTCAAATCAATTTAAAAAAATTTTATTTCCTTAAAATTTCATCAAATCATGTGTTAACACCCACAGGATTGAAAATATTTAAGAATTTCATTTTTGACTTCGATTCCCAAATCTTTTCAAATCGAAGTTGCAAATTTAAATTCGATTTGATAATTTTAAAAATTATATATAATTAAAATAATATTTGTAACAATAAAATTTCTCCCCACTTACAAGAGCCAACAAGTGCTAAGAACTAAATAATTTTTTTTTTAATTATTAGTTGAAGAACTATACTAAAACTGTTAAAAGTACATACAAATTGCATTTAAAACAGCATTCAGTTACAATTTTTTTTTTTTTTAGTGGTAACAATTTATAGTGCAAATGAACAGAATAAAAATCTAACTGACTTAGCCGGGACTCGAACCTATATATCTCCTGCTATCCGGGTCGGTGCATTTTCCACTAATGCTACCGGGACAAGTCTTAAAATTTATTAAATCCCCGCACTAGTATCGAGACGATATATTCGTCTGCCTCGGAGGTTAGACTCTCGACACAGGTGTGGGTAATTTAATAACTTATCAGACTTTTCCCGGTAGCGTAAATGGAAAATGCACCGGCCCGGATAACAGGAGATCCAGGTTCGTGTCCTAGCTGGGACAGTTAGATTTTTTATTCTGTTTCCTTGCACTAAAAATACTTATTCAGGTACAAATTTTAACGGCCGAGGGGGGGGGGATTTTT
>KZ810457.1:5431-22199 GCA_000696205.2 Oncopeltus fasciatus
GCATTAATTGTTTAAAATTTACGTAGGATAATAAACCACAACTAAATTAATATTTATAAATGAAAATTAAAAAATTAAATAACGAGAGTCGATAAATAGCTAGACAATATCAGCTCCTTCAAACATAAGACGATGTATTCTTCTTTCTCGTGGGTTAGGCTCTGGCTAGTGTGTTGGGAATTTAATAGTTATCTCGCTTGTCCCGGTGGTGTAATGGTTAGCATTCGTCCCCGGAAAGCAGGAGATCCAGGTGCGATTCCTGGCCTGGGCAGATTGATTTTTTATTCTATTCTGTCACATTATTTGTTTGATGATTAAATGTCAATTACATTGAGACGCCATTTAATTAAAGGAAACTTATCTTTTTTTTCAAATTTACTTGGATTTGTTTTTAAAGAAAACTATTCTAAAATGCAATTGGGTGAGAAAAATATAATTTGACAGCTTTGCAAAAATAATCACAGCAGAGAACGACCATTTTTACGATGGACCTCTTTTTTAATAATTTAATAAGAGTACAACAGTTTTAATAGTGACTACTATTTACTCACATTTTGCACATTTTAGGTTATACATGGGAGTTTTTTTTGCCAATTAAATAAGGTTTTATATTTAGCATCATATAGCTTTGTCTGGAAAGCATAATAGTTTTTAACTAGTACATCAAAATAACTTTGTATCTCCGTAAGGGAAAGTAGTTTATTATTAACTTCACGCTATCAGGATCCCCAACTACCTCCACAGGGACAAGCGGACAGTGAGTTATAACTTTTCCACATTTAAATTTTTGTACTATAGATCAAATTACATTAAGGGGCTAGAGACAAATTTTGAACTAGGAGAGTTGGAGAATGACTACCCCTTAACGGAGCATAGCCGAAAGCTCGGTCAAGTAGGAGTGTGTCGGTGACACATTGTCTACAGTAACTGAGGTCATTTCCCTGTCTCTCAGCAAATCAGAAGACAAAATTAGTACGGTCATTGTTCACAAATGTATTGCGCGTTATTATTTCACAGAAAACAAAAAGTGTTTTTTAGCTGTTTTTTTTTTTTTTTTTGGCCATTTACGCGTAAAATATATACTTTTTTTTTTTTTTAGTGGTGTATGGTAACGTAAAAGCGCTAATTAGAATACGTCTTATTGGTATCTGTTCGACAGTTATCAGTGGGAGGAGTGGGAGAGCCGATAAGAAAGGTCAGCTGACAATGACCAGTCGAATGCCAGCAGATCTAGAATGTCCATCAGAGAGCTCCTCTTCCTGACGTTCGCCCTCGCGGTGGCAGGTAAGTGCCTCTTCATCGCCTGTACGTCGGTTATGCCTGGTCACATTTTTTTCTTCAACCCAAATAGGATACGTTTATTAATTTTATATAGAAAAAAAGTATGTCAATTTTAGAACAGTTATTATACATGTCATCTATTTCCTATTGATCTTCACCTCCCGTATATATATATATATATATATATATATATATATATATATATATATATATATATATATATATATATATATATATATATATATATATATATATATATATATATATATATATATATATATATATATATATATATATATATATATATATATATATATATATATATATATATATATATATATATATATATATATATATATATATATATATATATATATATATATATATATATATATATATATATATATATATATATATANATATATATAATGACTATGTACAGTATGTATTGTTGTCTATGAAACACGTGATGAAGAGGAGCATTCTTTTATAATTAGTCTTCCGCGCTAAATAGCTTAATTTGTAAAATGTTATTATGAAAAGAATATTGATATTTTAGATTGTTGATAAAAGGTCGAAAATAAAAATAAAATAAATCATTAAATAATTACTGTAAACTTTTCAGCAGCTTATGTAATTTCGTTATTTAAAGAAGCATGTCAGTAATAAATGACCAAAATTACGTAAGACAGTACTTATATGTGATTCCACGGCAAATGGGAGTTTTATGTTAAATAATTGGATATATAACTCTCATTTGACAAGAAATAATAGTATTTTTTAGCCTCACACAATTCCGATACCTAATTTAAGTGGAAAACAAGACTCCCTACATAAAAGCTATAGTTGGTTATATTTATGAAAGGTCATTAACATAATATAATACATTTTACATTGAGATTAAATTGTAGTATAAATGTATATAATTTTAAAGTTCATGACGTATTTACATAGTCTAACATGATGACAAGGGACACCGATTTGGTAGTATTCTCCATATACGTACTTGCCAACATAGAAATTAATTTATTTTTACTTCCTCGTAAGGCACTTATTAATTTGTCATTTTCAGACACACGTGTATGTGTGTATTATTAATTTCACTATAATCATAAATTCAATTGAAGTATGCAATATTAATTAATTGACAAGTATATGTTGTAATACTTTTTCTGGCATATAATGTGGCTCCCAATGTTGCTTAAAATATGTGTATATTTTTAAATTAAAAAATTCTCTCAGAAAAATCAAGTTATTCACGTCATGACACTCATTTTTTTTTAATTTAGATTCTTTGCAAAGTTGGAACATAAATATGGTTCAATTTAGAGGTAAATTTGTTCACTGCCAATTTTTATGAAAAGAGGATTATCTTTTGTCTGGGTAGTTAAAGAATTAAAAACTAATTTGTAGCCAAAAATTTATTTATCGCTAATAGAGAGTTTTTTTGACCGTAGATATTATTATCAGATATTTTTTGTTGGTGTTCGTCCAAGGTAAATTTTAAAAAATACAAATTTTAAAAAATGTGTATTTTTTATCTGCCAAAGTTTCGGCTTACATTGCCAGTCATGAAAATGTGATCTTGGGGACACGACGTTCCCCTCTCGCCTTCATGATAGCCCTGAAGGTGGCTTACAATGTAAGCCGAAACGTTAGCAGATAATTTAAAAAATACATATTTCTTTAAAATTTGTATTTTTTTTTTAATCTACCTTGACCGAACCCCAAGAAAAAAAAATCTAATATTAATATCTAAGGTAAAAAAAACTCTCCATTTGATTAATCAATTTATTTTTTATAATAATTTACACCCCTGAAGCATCATTTCCATAAATTGAGTAATAAAGCTTGATAAGTTGGTCAACGGCAACGCCCATGGTAAAGCCTTGGGTATGCCTGCGATCAATTCGAGGAGGGAGTAACGTTCTACAAATAATCAGGTGTTCCCGAGCCGAAGGTGGCAGCCTCACTACGGGACTAGGGTGCGTAGAGAGGGTGAGTGGCCCCACCACCTGAAAATTAATCACTAAGAATCCTCAAAATTAGCCTCGGAAATGCACAGTCAACAATGGAAATGAATCAGCAAACGGCATAGGATAAATCTTGATTACTAGAATGTTTAAACACAATATCGACCTGGAACTCTTAATGTGCACTTAGATCAAGTCGACAAATACAAATTGGACATCCCTTCCAAAATAAGATGGACAACTTGAAGAAGAGGAACCACACTGCCTACTTAAAGTGCAGTGAAAGGAGCCCTTTGGTACTGGATTTATAGTCAGGGGAGCATCTCGACATTTTGTATTGAGCTAAGATTCAGTAAACCCTCGGACATGTGCCATGCGCATCAAGGGAAAGTTCCAAAATCACAGTATCCTGAGTGTACATGCACTCACGGATGTTTTGGAAGAAGTTAAGAAAAACGAGTTCAATGAGATGCTGGAGAGAAAACTTGACTCATGCCCATGCTGCAATATGAAGATAGTCATTGGGGATCTGAATGTCAAACTAGGATGGGAGAAAACATTTTTCCTAACAATAGGCAAACACAACCTCCATGGGAGGACCAACGAGAATGGTCAGGGGCTCATTATTCTTACAGCTTCGAAAAACCTCATCATTGGAAGCACGTTCTTTCCGCACAAACGTATCCATAAAGGTATTTGGTACAGCCCCAGTGGAAACAATCCAAGTGACCAATATCCTGGTGGACTGAAGACATGTCAACTGTCTACTGATGTCAAGAGAGATGCGAACTAAGACCACATGCAAAGCATGGCCCATATAGTAGCTTGGATAAACGTCTCTAAACCAAGAGTGGAGCTGCGGAAACATTACACCTAAATAAAATTGAGGGGTCCGATGTCAGGATGTGGTGTAAGCGGTCACGACTGATCATGACGGATCTCGAAGGTGTGGTGCAGATGCGGGGGATCCCCCGATCCGGGAGAGGTGTTCGACAGGGAGACGCTTTGGCCACCCTGCTGTTTCATCTGACCCTTGAGAGAGCAAAGAGATTCGGGCATTCAAACAACTAGAATCATAATAAATAAGTCTGTACAACTCCTGGTATATGCAGGGTTGTACTGTAATGACATTGACATGATTGGGTGCTTATGTCAACCTCCTGACCTAAGAGGATGCATTTTTCTCCCTTATAGAGACAGCAAAAAGACTCGGTCTCATATTAAACTACGATAATACCAAAGACAGCACCCAACGTAGTCAGGAGAATTCGGTCCCTATCGCTTTGAATGGGTCGCTGAGTTTAATTGGCTTGGATTCCAGGTTACCTGCAAGTGCAAGGCGTGGAAATAAAACATAGAATAACGTTCAACAGTCGGTGTTACTCCGAATGTGGTTAGTAAGGCGTTGACTAGAAGAACAAATATGCTCCTATATAACTCGCTTATCAGCCTAGTCCTTACGTATGGTGCAGAGACCTGGACCACAACCAGAGCCGAATGTCAGAATCTCATTGTATTAGGGAGAAGGATCCTTAGAAGTATATTTGGAACAGTTCCCACTCAGGAATGAAAAGCAATTAAAATGACAGACAATATCACATATCTGGGCCTGTGCTCTGGAGAGATGTGAGCGCTCTAGATGTCAGGGAGCGAGCAACTCTCGCCTGTAGAGCACAGAAACTACTCTTAATGCACAACATAGCAAGGCGAGATGCCGGGCTGTGCCGGGGCGAGGGCTGTGTGGGGGGGAGGCCGTAGATGTCCCCCGGACTTAATTCATCAAAGTTACAACAAGTACCTTCTGCCATGCATTAAATAATTTATGCTTTGTTGTATTCATATTAAGATATATTAAAAATTGGGACTGATAAACAAAGAATTTATAACATGCGATATTATCAATACTTACATGTTTACATATATACAGAAAAAAGTGTTAACTAGAGTTTTTATAAAAGTATTTTATATTACAATAAACGATTAAAATATAAAGATTCCAGCTTATAAGATAATTATATATGTTTATATGTATTTTTAACATGCAAAATACATTCATCTTTAAGCAATATTGTCCCTCTGTGGTTGCTATGCCTGGAAGAAAAAATAAAAAATAATAAAGAACTTTAAAATATATATAATAGATATAACTATCAAATGACTAAAATGTATGTATTAGTTCTTCCCCCGAAATGTACAGGCTCCCTTAGCAGACAGTAAACACTCGAGCTATAGTTAGAGGTAAGATAGTGTACATGACTGAAGAGTAAGGGCTCCTATACAAGAGGCAGAGTTAGGTCAAGATTTTTTAGGAATAAAAAAATGGGGGCTTGAAGAATAGCGGCTCCCTAAAGAGGCACAGGAATAACAATCTATGATTATATGAAATTAAGGAGTGAGTCTGAAGAGTATTGTGTACTAAAGGAGTGAGTGTGACTGAAGATTATTCCATCTCTCTTCTATGAAGAAGAGAAAGAATATATTTAGAGGTTAAAGAGTTCTATAACAAACTATTATGTGCTCTCAAAGTAGGCAGAAAGGTCAAGATATGTTTAGAGTTAAGTAGGAATATCGACTGAAGAATAGAATATGGTCAGCTGCAGGAAGCAGAGGAAGGACAAGGTAAATCTAGAAGTAAAAGACGGGGTGTTACAGAATGGCTGACAAGCAGGCACAAATTTCATTGAACGCAAACGGGTTGAATGCAGTGATTATCTTAACTCCTGCCTCAGAAGGTCGGCATTACCATAAGGGGTCACGTGACGCTCACCACTTGAAAGACTGAGTGTGCTTGTTTCCTAGATTTCTGGCCGAGGTCACTGATAAGGATTCAAGCAGACTTCGCGTCAGAGTACAAGCTCGATAGCATCTATGAGTGTTAAATCGATTAAGTGATTAAGTTTATAAACGCCATCTCGCTACGAAAGAGTTCTTTAGTGCTATTGTTTACTATTAAAGCGTATAAAGTCCTAATTCTATACATTCAACCAATTCTTAATAAAATAAGACTTCAATTTTGAGTTCTTTTGGAAAAAGTGTTTTCATTTAAGTTACTCATCTTCTGGCGGTAGCTGGCTCAGTCAGACTCACAGGTAAATGCGAAGAGAGCCTAGTTACTTTTTTGCGCATTCTCACTAATAAGGATGCGTTGCTGAAAATCTATCGTCTTTGACATCAAGTGGCTCATTTTTTTTCTTATATTTATTATAAATGTAATAATTATTTTCAGTAACTTGTATTTATTATTAATTGATTAATGACCAGTCATTTTAATAGTCATAGTCATTGAACTGTAAGAGAAATGCCAATCTATTGTTTGTAAAATGAAAGTCTTAATAAAAGCATTATTACGTAGCATAGAAAAACACTGTCTGTATTCTTACCGAAATGGGTATTGATATTACCCCCTGTTGTGCGAGGGTTTTACCTATTTACAGGGACAAAATTTGAAAGTATGCGATGATTTTGGGATCTATTGAGAGTGTTTATACGGTTCCTTATAAAGTAAAAGTTATTTATTATTTCTCATGGGTGCATTTCCTGCAAACATATTACATTGATATTTTTCTTTTAAAGAATTTCTTGTTAGAAATATTAAATTAATTTTTACATTAAACATNTATAGAACTCTCATACCTTATATTCTCCGTCTTCATTGGTTTCTGTACACCATCTCCCGTTGGCGAGCGCTTTCGGACATTGTCCATCTTCTGGCTGGAAGAATCAACTGTCTGTTAAATTGAACAGTTGAATACGGACCGTGACAGTGAACGTATGTATTCGGCCAGAAGATGGACAATGTCCGAAAGCGCTCGCCAACGGGAGATGGTGTACAGAAACCAATGAAGACGGAGAATATAAGGTATGAGAAAAATATTTATCATATTTACATTCATATTAACATGGGTGATATTTATTTAAGTGCGTTGTTTAAAATTATGTTTTATGTTTAGTTTGTGTAAAATAAAATTTGATAAATTAACATATTTCGGTCAGTTTCAGGCGAAGCTGAAATCACTTTGGGATCACTTTTGCCAACTGAAGCCCCTAATTCTTTAAAAAGAACGGGGGACGGGGATGAAGCAAATATTTCAGTAGCTCCAATATCTAACATTATTTCTAATCAGACTGGTAATGCAAAAGAAAGTATAGAACAGGCAAGAAATATATCAGATGCCGCCTCAGCAACGACCGGTATATCTACTACAACTCCACCGACAACCACAAGTGCTGCAACAGAGCTGACAACCGAGGAAGGACTAAACTTCATTAAAATCATACACGAGGACATTGAAAAGGTGTACACTACTCCAGAAACTATCACAATTTCGAGTGTCATAGAGTCGACAACTTCAGAAGCGAAAACTAAAAGAGAAAGGTTAAGTGATCAAATAAGGGCTGTTATTAAGCACTACAAGGAGCACGGGACAGTCACGATCCCAGATGCGTCCATTCCTGACCCCATGACCATACCCGACTCAAAGAATAATATTGGTGGAAGTGAAGTAGAATTTACCAACACCAGAGTGTTTGGCTTATCCAACTTCACTATTCAGCATGTTAACACTGATCTTAATAAAATGCAGGTATTTATAAAATTTTCATTTGAAGCATGTTTGTATTAAATTTAACTTTATACTTGTATGAAGAATGCTAAAATTTGGGTCAAAAAAAAAAAAAGATGTGTCCTACTCATTACATAGACAAAAACACATATAATAAGTTTGTAACTTTAATAGTAAGTGGGCAAGTGGTTGATTTCTGGGGATTAGTGAATCACTATGGAGAATTGCATGGGTAGTAAATTGTGTATATGAGGAATATTTGATGAATGAACGTACGCAAGGTGGAGAAATGTTGCACGTGTCGATGCAAAATGACTTGCAAGCGCTGTTGCTCATTAGAGCGCACTTGCGCCAATGACGCCTTGACAGGCCTTGTCTTAATGGGCATTCGTTGCATTGTTTTCGGCTTTTATTTATACCTGTCTTTGCAACTTGGTCTCTTAAATTTACAATATCAGTCAATTAATTTTTTGCTTTTAGCAAACTCCCTTTAGGGAAATCAAGCTATTTACGTTGGTTCTAAAAATATGGTCGTTAAAAAAATTATATATATATAATGTCACAAAATTCGGTATTTAACCTTTTTTTTTAATCTTCTTCATTATTAGCGTTACTTAATAATGTCGATGGGTAATCTAAGCAGATTTTCCATGTTTCTTAAAATATATATATAAATAAGAGTAAAAATAAAATTTAGTTTGCAAACCGGCAAGAACAAGGAGCGTAAAAAATTGACAACCAAAAAAAGGGGGGAAAGCGCTCATCCACCGTAGTTGCTTTCGTAAAATTTTTCCATATCGAGCAATTTTGTAAAAAATATTATAGAATTTAATCAAATGTAATCAAATCATATTTTACAACTATTACGTTCTTTACAAATCTTTGTGACTCAAATAACAACGAAGATATTATGATGACAAATCTTAGTCTCCCTCGAAACCCCCTTTTTCCTTATCTCCGATTTAAGCCAAAAATGAAATATTTCAAGGGTTTTTAATGAAAAAACTAAATCATTATTAAAAAAAATAAATAAATAATCTAAAGGGTTATTATGACTACCAATGAATATAGAACTATCATACCTTCTATTATCCGTCTTCATTGGTTTCTGCAAACCATCTTCTGTTGGCGAGCGCTTTCGGACATTGTCCATCTTCGTGGCCGAATACATGCGTACACTCACACTGTCTGTATTCAAATAATTTTGAGTTGAATACAGACAGTGACAGTGAACACATGTATTCGGCCACGAAGATGGACAATGTCCGAAAGCGCTCGCCAACAGAAGATGGTTTGCAGAAACCAATGAAAACGGATAATAGAAGGTATGATAATAAATAAATAATTGATTTGAAAATTCTATAATAAAGTCCTTTTTCTAATATTTACATACATGCATTATGCGTGTAGTAGGTACACCTGCCTGAAGAAGCTGAATATATTTAAAAGTCAAAAGGAGAGTTTGTTGACCGTAGATATTATTCTAAGNAAAAAAAACATCCACTACTAATCTCTACGAACAAAAACTCTCCATTTTAAATTAGGGTTATTTATTTTGGCATTTCTCTAAACCCCCTTCTCCTCTGACGAATTTCAGCTGTTATTCGTGTAGGTTTTTTCTTTTTCTTTTCTTTTTTTTTCTTTTTTTTTTCTGTTACATAATGGGATTATATGTTCTGAAATAACATAAATCTGTAATAAAAAAAATTAAAACGCTACAAATTATTCTACGATAGTTTGTTTTCTTACATATTAAAAAATTATTTTAAACCGGCACTTCTTTCTATATTAATATACATTAAAAACATTTTACGGAAATAAAAAATAAAACTGCTGAAACTATATGAACTTGAAAACATTTCTGAAATTCGCATCTTGAAGTACCCTTACTGTCAATATGGGACATAAAAGAAACTCCATATATGACTATATGATGCGAAAAAAAAAAATTCTGAAAAATACAAAACAAACTAATCGTTTATAAAAGAAATTCACTCTTCGGCACACCCCTTTAGTCTAGGAGGGCCACCGACGAAATTTGTTTACCGATTTTATTTTAGGTAAAAATTTTATTTTTTTCCAAAATTAACTCCTTGACATATCTCTTGTGTCTTAAAGGGTCACCAATGAATCCACAAGCTCATTACTAAGCACAAAGTTCATTTTACGATTAAAATTAGATTTTTCAAAAAATTTCTTCTTGACATACCCCCTATCTTATAAGGGATAATAACGAAATTCACCTTGCACATCCAGAATTCTAATACCTTTCAATAAAATTACAAACTCATGCGAATTAAACTTGCACATCCTTAGGTTCGCGACCTCCACAACATGTGAAGCGGGTTTAGCATTTGTCACTCAATTCATACCCTTTCAATAATTTCATATAATTTTCAACAATTTATATAATGATTAACATTTTTTAATTAATACCCAATAAAATTAGTAGTTAGTTTTTAAATCTATAAGAAAACAAACTGCAGACAAATAAAAAGTTTTCTTTTTTATTCAAGTTTTGGATTCAACTTATCTTGAATAGAAAAACATAAAATTTTGAGTGAGCAATCTCATCTTATTCTTTCAGGTCGGTTACAGTCATTTTTTTTTCTATTAGAAAAAGGAAATAAAATTAAATGAAACAAAATTCTAAGTGTTCTATCATCGTAGCTATCTAATGCGTCTAACTGAAAATCTAAGCCATTCATTCAGGGGTTCGAAGCACACACAAAACATTTCATAAAAATCTTTTCAGCCATTTAGTATATTGCGCGTCAAACCCAAGTACAGTCAAATTATATTGTAAAGTCAATACCCAATAAACAATACAACCCTCGCCGGAAACTGTCTAGGTTAGTCTGCATTAGTTTCAGTTCTCAGTGTTGCCAGTTTAAAAGTAATTAAGTAATTTGAGCCCTCTTGTAAATAAGCTCATTTAATTCATTTGTACAAATTCATAAATTAGTCTTAGATGATTTTAGTTGGGGTTTGGTAAAGGTAGATCCAAAAAACACAAATTTAAAAAATTTATTTTTTAATACAATGGCTACAATGGCTGTAGAAATACAATGTCATGAGAATACAATCATAATTGAAATTGTATTCAATAAATTTTATTCTCATGACATTGTATTTCTACAGCCCTGAAGATGGCTTGCAATGTAAGCCGGAACGTTGGCAGATAATCCTTTATTAAAAAATACATTTTTTAAATTTGATTTTTTTGGATCTACCTTGACCGAACCCTAACTAAAATCATCTAAGAATAATATCTACGGTCAAAAAACTCTCCTTTTGTTCATAAATTAGGTTCGATTTTTACCTATAATTAGTAAATGTACATATTTGTTATAATTACTTAACTTCAACTTATCTCTGTACCTAATTATTAATCATTAGTCTGTAACAATATTCTAATGAATTCGAAAAGTATCCCAGACTACTTTGTGCTAAAAATACATTGTAATTTTATTGTATTTGAATACACCGTTTGCTGAATCTACCAACAAATTTGACATAAATGATCAGAGCTTCTTAAGACACGAGTCGATCATTTACTTCTCCATATCCCCATCAGCAGCTTCTCAAGAATATATTATGTTATACCTTCACAAAGGGACGTGAGGAAGCATCCTTCAATACTCCGCGCTAAGAATGCACCATTGTTAAGCACAGCTGAAGAACATAAACAACTGCAAGGGGGTCACCAAGCCCCCGCCAACAAATTGATGTTTTCAGAACAGCTGATTGATGCTCTGTGGAGCGATTCCTGAGCAGTAGTTATGTTCATTGGGCCCGTTTCGATGAAAGGACTTCCGCTCTTGGGCAATTTATCGCTTTGGCATTACGGAAGTCTAGTACTGTGTGGACCTCATTTGAAATGAAAATTATTCGTTGCTCACAACAAACAAATAAGCAAAAATGGCTAAAAATAAATGGGTATGCAAGAAAAAAAAACAAAAAAAAAAAATTATGCTGACGTTTCTAAACTTCAGAAAACATCGACAGCCCATATTTTCTATTTTTTTATTCCCAGTGATCTGCCTTTCCCTCCATTTTTTTTTCATAAGGTCTCTCTCCCTCTACTCTTACTTTTTATTTTAAAAAAATTAACCGAGAATAAAAAAAGCCTCGGGATCAAACTAACCACGTTTCAGTGGTGTAATCAACCATGGGTAGATTAAAAGCATAGTTATTACCAAGGCATTCTAGCTCAAAATATTAAGGAGGCATTAGCTAAAAAGAGAAGTTATATCTTACAGATTTATTATCTTTAATTTCGTTAATTATAATGATTTTTTAAAACATAACAGGGCGATGTAGATAGCTAAATATTAATACTTAAATTTAAATTATTATTTATAGCTAAGAAATAGTTTTAAAAGATAGGCATTAGGCTGTGAGAATAATGTATAATAAATGAAAGTATGTAATACCATATTTATTTTTCAGTACTTTTCATTAGACAATTTGTAATAGATAATCTAATTTACTCTAAGATGAGTTTAGTTGGGGTTCGGTCAAGGTAGATCCAAAAAAACACAAATTTAAAAAATGTATTTTTTAATAAAGGATTATCTGCCAACGTTTCGGCTTACATTGTAAGCCATCTTCAGGGCTATCATGAAGATGAGATAGGACGTCCTGTCCCTAAGTTCACATTTCCATGACTGCTTTTTTTGGATCTACCTTGACCGAACCCCAACTAAAATCATCTTTGTTTAAATTTAAGTTCCAAAACATTGTAATCTCTTTCTTCATTTAGAATATATTATTTATGTTTTTTTCTTTGTTTTTTTTTTTATGTAGGTGTATGTTGGTATCTACATAAAACGACTGATCATACTTGGAAACTATACAGCCAAAACGTTTTTTAGAAAAATGAGTGGCCCTATGAACGTAACACTGTTATATGTTGAAGCTAGTGGAGCAGCTGCTTTGAAAAAAGATGAAAATGGCAACTTACAAGCAGCAGATTCTGAAATGGACATGACGTTCATGGAATCAAGAGTTAAATTTGGTAATATGGGGTTAATGGGTACTTTCCTTCAAGGCATTGTAACTTCTGCTGGTCCTCTTCTTTTTGATTCCATTAAACCGTTTGTACTCAAAGAAATCAATATAAAAGTCAGAGAAGGTGTTAATAAACGAATTAAAACAATAGGATCAAAATTTTTGGAAAGCAATACAAAACCTCCTATCGATTTGGCTATAGAAGAAGGAAGACAATATGTAAAAGATAATGGCTATGATCCATATTACATTGAAAATTATGTATGGAAATATGTGCCTAAAAATCAGAGTATTTTTAGAGTGAACATATCTCGCTTATCTGTCTCAGGATTGTCAAATTTTCGACGAGTTGGTGATGTTTCATTGTCAATGGATTCTGGAACTATCCAAATGGGTATACATTTAGCCACCTCTAAACTGAAAGGGAGATGTACATGGTCATTTGCATTAGGTAAGTTTGTTCGTTCAGGCCACACTAATTTTACAGTGGATTATGTCCAAGGTCGTGGCGTTGTTAACCAGTCTTTAGATGTATCACAGCACCCAGTTCTTCAAGATTTGGATGTAAATGTCGGACGTGTCAGAATTCAAATGAAAGGAACAGGCCCTCTTGATTTTGTATTAGAAGCAGTAGTGAATACTCTTCCTGATTTGATACGCCATATTATTGTAGATGCAATTGAGCTGCCCCTGAAATTTGGACTACAACAATTACTAAGCGAAATAAGTATGGAGGAAATTCTTGAAAGGCAACTCCCAGAATTGGATAAAATGGGGCTATAAGTTATGAATTTTTTTTTAATGCAACAATGAGACTCCATTTTATGGCACCTTACATTTTTTGGACTATGCTTAAACTTGGCGTAAGCAAGTGGATAGGTTTTGAACTGAATTATTGTTCTCAAAATACAGTTTATAGATTGTATTTAATTGTTTTAATATTAGATTAAAAGAAAAAAACTGTTCTAATTATATTGAATGACAATAGCTGATAGTGGGTGTATTTAAAGTGATTAGAAGTGTTAGAGGAATCATATCTAAAACTTCTGAATTTTGTTCATTGGTAATTTGCCCATTGGATGTTTGTACATCAGCTCTAGAGCATTATTAAGTCCCGAAAGGCTTTCAAGATATGAGATAATAGATGCGGTATAAGCATAGTTATAAATGCACTTAATTTATTGTTAATTTGGTAAGCAATAATTATGTAACATTAAAAAAATTTCAATATAATTTTGTTTTATTATAAGGCTATAAGGGCAAACGTGGCTCCTTCACTCCCTCCTTTAAGACTCTCATGAGTTTAATTCTCTCATCTGCCCTGGTGATCGCTTTCAATGTAAGCTGAAATTTTGAAAATTAAATAAGAATTTTTGCTTCAAGAAATAAAACAAATATCTATAGAATGAGACTTAATAATGCAAATTATTTTTAATGTAGGGTAAACATTAGAAAAATCTGTTACTCATAAAGATTACAAAATAGATTTAAGTATCTATTAATTTGTCAATTCATATTTCTTTCTTATTGTGCACACCCTGTATGTAAATGAGCCTTAACTTTCTGCCTTTTAATCACTTTAAGCTAAACTATGGTCTTTTTGAGTGGTTTGGAGAAAAAATAAACTATTAAGCGTATACTTTAAATGAAGCTTATGAATAATAATATAAATAAGGGTCTTTTCCATTGTCAAAAAAAAAAAAACTTAGCTCAAAGTGAATATAATTTATTTTTGTGAAATTTAATTTATATAATTCAGTTATGAAGCTTTCTAATTATAAAAAGAATTATAGGATTACTGCGTACTTCATTTGTTAAAAATATTATTCAAATCTAGTAGCATTAAAGCTACTGACTTATCAAGGTAACCAAGGAATTCAAGTTACTTTAAAAAATTAAGCAATGTGGTAATAAACTCTTACTGGGTTTCACTGAAAACATTAATAGAAGGTTTGACGAACACTCAACAAAATTTTGACCTACGTGTTTGTTAAAATCTATTTCCTTACCAGAATAAACGTTTCAAACTTAATAGATAATAAGCTTTAAGAATGCCAAATTCTGAATTTTCCANTTTTTAGAAGTACAAGATTAAGACGAATTATTTTTTAAAATTAATTTTGAATTAATTAATTGCATGATATTGGTTTCATAGCAACTTCTTCTGAAAATTCAAGATAGATTATATAAAATTTCACAGAAGCAGAAATTAATTACTTTCACTAGTTATATTTATTTGAGAGAAAATAAGTAATTGAACACTTTCATGTAACGAACAGCCTACTGTAAATCACGAAAAAGTTTATTCGTTAAGAGATTATTAGTACCTAGTACAGTCCAAACCAAAAGAGAGATTTGAACAGTGCCTCAATTTTGTGACTGTAGTCATTTTAAACTAAAATAATAACTTCAATATTAAGTAATTAGTTCAAGAAATAAAAAGTGCAAATGCCATTCTATTATATTAAGATGTGATATATTACTAGTAAATGGTTATTAACCACACTACTTTCTTCATAAATTAATTCAAAATAATTGGTATATTTGAAAATTAAATAAACTTCTATATTGATTTTTAAATAGATATCTAAAATTAAATTTAAAAAACTTGATGATACAAGGTTGGATAAATTTTTACTGAGCCAATTTTCATGTTTTATTAATGAAATTGTAAGTCAAAAGTGGAGATGGATAATATCGTACTAGTAAATAATTGTAAATATATTTATTTTATTTTTAATTTTCAATGTTATTTATTGATAATATATAACTTCATTAATGTATGTATCCACACACACACACACACACACACACACACACACACTCACACGCACGCACGCGCGCGCGCGAGCGCTCGCGTGTTTGTGTGTCTGTGTATATATACACACATATAAAATGAATTATTTATATTTTATTTAAATAGGGGTTTCTGTAATTAGAATTTGTTAATGCAAACAATTTTTTACTGAGGTAATATTATAAATTATTTTCTTCTGGCAAGATTAATTTATATTATACGCTTCATTGTATTAAGAATCAAGTATATCTTATTGTTGAATAGAAATAGAAGAATAATTACTATTAAAAAACGTAAATATTACAGGTTTCTATTTTCAGTAGAAAACTAGAATAAAGAATTTTGTGTTTTAGTTGTTTATCATATATAACTGTGGACAGTATTTAATTCATTAAATGTTTATGAACAGCAAGGACTTTTTGTATAAAAACCACAGAAAATCACAAATTCTGATTGACCTATTTCCATCCATTGAAACCAACAATAGTTTATATAATGCAAATAAAAATAATTTGTTTGAAAATTATAGTTACCATTAGTACATACAAGTGTACACTCAAATTGTACTCTTGTATTTCAACTTTATTATACAGTTAACTGGTTCTTAATAGGTTGTACAGATGCATTTATGAAATATTTTCATACATACATGTATAGAACCCACTATTAATCATAGAATTTTTTTCCCTTCAGTCCAACAACTAAAATTTATTTTACATTTCAGTGTCAAAATTCTTTAAGTTTTGGGAATATTTTTGACTGCTAAACCATCATGATGTTTCCATTCTTATCAAGTAATCTTTCCGATTATAGAAAATTATTTGAGTAATAGACCATGGTGGAATGGTGGTTAAGGTACTAGACTCCTGAGCCATAGGACCCGGGTTCAATGCTCACAGCATACAGTAAGTTTTTTTCTTTCTGTGTTTGTAGTGACCCAGAGGAATCCTGGTGTGCTCCTAGGGAACACCCATCACTAATTTGGTACCATTCTTCATTGAATGGAAAAAAAAATCAGGTGGCCAGAGCGGTGTGTTGACCACAAGTCTTCTCTGGAGTGCCGTGGGTCGAGAATAAATACATTCTTATCATCTATTACCCCCTGGGCCTATATAGCCTGTTGTGGCACTGTTTTTTTTTTT
>KZ810460.1:23182-37982 GCA_000696205.2 Oncopeltus fasciatus
ATATATACATTATGCAAATTGTTTAATTTGTTATTGTCATGAATATGATTAGATGAATATATTTAATTTTATGTCTGTAAATATACCGAATTGCTACTCTTCGAATATTTTTATCTTTGGGAAATAAATGAAATAGAAAGCTTTTACTGCCAGGGAATACAGCAATAAACCTGGTGTTGCGCTTTCAGATTTAAAGGTGATATTTATGAAAGTTAATTTTGTACTTTTTATGTGTTGATTTCAAGAGGTTTCCCCTTTTATCAATTTATGTTTTTTTTTCTATCTTGTAATATAAATTTCCAACTTATTAATTTGACGTTAAATTTTATTAGTAGTTGTGTTAATTCTTCTTTAAATTAAATTTAACGTTTAACTTATAGAAATAGTCATGCTGGTGGCGTTCTAAGATTAGGAACGTTATATAATTATGACTTTATCAATCGACTAGTCAGTCACTCTTGGTGGTAGGGTGAAAGGCAGGGCAAAATTTGATTCAACCAAAACCTTGCCTCTTTATCTGCAGTGCTACTAGAGATGGTGAACAAGTGTGATGTGTGTCCTTTGTCACTCGCCTACATCTAGATTTCTATTTCTTTTGCCAGTGGCAGTGTAACTATTTGTAATTTGTGGGATGCTAATGTCCATTTTTAGTTTTAAATCCATTGATTTATCCTTACTTCCATTTAGTGAGTATTAAATATGTGATGATTATTAAAAATGATGTATTAAATACGATGTGAATTAAAAATGATCCAAATTAACTTGTGGTTGTCAATTAGTGCCCATAAAACTATATCCATGTACCAAAAATTATCATTTTTTGTCATTTTCTCTAATAACACTGTACAACAAAAAAATATTTTTTGAATGTTTCCTACACTAAATTAGTCTATTTCCACTAATTTTGGGGTGATAAAAACGAAAATAACATTGAAAAATTTTTTTTAGCTCTGGTTTTTGAGATATACAGCACTAATTTTAAAGAGTAGTTATACTATACGTGAAAAGTGAAAGTACAAAAAACAATATTGTTATGTTTCTTTTAGAATATTTTAAGTACAAAATTGATAAAAAAAACCATTATTCTTAGTGTTTTGACAAATAAAAGAGGTTTGTACCACCAAATTTCAATTAAGTCAATCCGATGTATTGTAAGATCGCTGTCGTTTAGCTTGTCTTTTATAAAACACTTCTGGAGCATCCCTACACTGAGATATTTTCTCATCATGTTTTAGAAGATTCCACTGTTGTAGTCTTGACCCTAACAGCTCAGCCTTTTCCTTATACAAGCCAAGATCTCTTATAAGGTCACTCAACTCTGCTTGACTAATTCTGTGCGGATCACTAGACCTATCGCTTACATCAAAATCAGGGTCATAGGACACTTCATCACTTTCCTCTAAAATTTCATAGTTTTGGGGTGGAGAAGGGACTGGCAAGTTGTCTGAGTGTGGTACAGGCCGAAGAGCAGATGGGAGATTAGGGTATTTCACCGTTCCTCTTTTCTTCATAGATAAACCTTGCTTAATGGGAGGAGTTAAGCAGAAATAACAGTCGTCTGTATGATTGGTAGGCTCACGCCAAACCATAGGTACTGCAAAAGCCATTGCCCGCTTGTTATTTTTCAGCCACTCTCGCAATATGACGGAACAAGAATTACAACATATATGAGGAGCCCATGATTTATCTTGGTCCCCAACTTTTACACCAAAATAATGTTCATAGGCAGTCTTAATGATAGGTGACATTTTACGTTTCTGAGCCTTAAATGTTATTTCACCACATATATAGCAAAAGCTATCGACAGAATTCACACACTTTATTTCAGATCAGCACTTAAATTAATTTAAAAATCAACTTCACACGATAATTTCAATAGCAACCACGTGCGTACAATTGACAAACTCGCAAAGGTTATGTGTACTACTTATGAACAGCTGATGAGAGGGGTGTTATGTAAACAAACATGTGAACCAACTGTTGGTTATGAAATATTTCATTTGTTGAAAACTCAATATATATACATAATAGAATGATACTATATCTTAAAAACAAGAGCTAATATATAATTTTTATGGTCATTTTCGGTTTTAACACGTGGAAATACATTAAAATCAGCTAATTTCAACCCCGAAACAAAAACTTTGTTGTTCAGTGTAATGGGTAGAAAATTAGTTGTTGAAATGATCAGGGGAGCATTGGATTCCTTACCCCCGGGCTGTCACCGGAAGGGAGCTACTCGAAATATTGCATTCGGCACTAAATTGATTGCGTGAGTTTAATTTGAGTCAGGTCATTTCAGGTGTGTGGATTTTGATGTTATTTCGGGAAATAATACTAAATGACTTGTGAATTTTGTCAGAGAGCAACGCGAGCGTCCCAATTTAATTACCGGCAGACAATTTGATAGCTATGTTCTATATGTAGCCAATGGGAAAGGGTACGCTGCACGAACCTGCCATTATGCACTGGAGTAATTCATGAGCTTAGAAGAGTTAAGAACCGTCTAACTACTGCTTAAAACAACAATCAAGTTTATTGAGCCAATTCTATCTTAACTGCCCCGTCCTATTTCTGAGTAGAACTGTAAATAAGACACTTCCTATTCTCTCAATTTTATCTTAACTCCTTATTTACTCTAAAAGTTTCAAGAATTGATAATAAAACAAGAAAGCCTGGAATATATATATACTTCGAATAGTTATATATGTCCAAGTCATTGGTATAGAAAATAAATATATAAAATACTTTTCTTTGTTTGTATAAACATGTCTTTTTTTTTCCTTTAAATCTTGGGATTAATTTCCGTTGTTATAGATTCAATATTTCTCTCCCTTAGAAAAATTTTCGGCATTCAGAAAGTCGTTTGAATAAAAACTTCATAAACCATTCAATTATTTTGAAAAATTTGTTATGCAGAATAAGCGCTTATTATGAAGACTTACCCAATGGAGAAATTCTTCTCCATTTTCGGATGACTAGGCTATCCTATCTTTCCACTTCATCCATGAAATTTTTTCCAAAAACTTATTTTCAGATGTTGAAAATATCCAGCAATGTTTCGCTAAATGGAGAATTAGAAGTGCAACTTAATTTCCAATTTACGTAAAAAAATATTTTCCGACAACAAAAAAATTCAACAATTTCCGTACCATACTCATGAGGCGTTAAACTATTTTGGCCTCGGAACCTACTGGAATCACATAATTTAATTTATTTGAGAGTGGATTCACTGGACACTGACTGTACTCATGTAAAATTTCTTATTTATTATTTTTTTACCTTTGTAATCAAAATAAAAAACATGGATGTATCAGAATGCAATAAATAAATCTGTAAAAAAAAAAAATTGATTTTGGAGTAATGAAGCAACAAAGATTCATTTATTGATTAAGATATATTTTTGAAGTAATATAAAAAAATTAGAGAGTTCAGAGTGGGTAAGGTTCAACCAATGCCTCAATTTTAATTTAACCAAATAAAACCACTATTTGATGTATTTCATAGTATTAGTTTACAAATCATTCTTAAAAACGTAAATAATTGGAAAGATTGGAAGATAAAAAAATATTCACTTACAACAATCGTGAAGAACTTTCTTATTTCCTGTGTGACATTGAATTTTCTTTGATGGCTTGGTAAAAAATCGGAATCTTTTAAATGTAACTTCATGGTACTAAAAGCTTAATTTGAATGAGGAAAATCTGCTAATAACAATAAGCTATTTAACGTTGGAATACTGATGTGGTAATAACCCGGAAAACCGTTAATTCTTTATGCCTTTTTTATTTTATTTATTTCGTTGTTACATTTTGTATATAAATTTACATTTTGTAATTGGTCACAATGTTTTTCAATGGCTGTGAGTAGCATTGACACGATGGAGTCCAGTGCCGCAACTCCGAATCCTTTATATAAAAAAAATTCCCCATGTTACCTTACATTATAAATTTCTCTTGTACTCCTGTATAAGTACTCCTAAAGTAATTTTCAAAATACTTTGAGACGAATAAACAGATAATTTAAAAAAAAAAATTTATTCATAGGCGTCTTCTAGAGGAAAAAACAGGAGAAAGAAACAATGTGTAAAATCTGCTGAAAATTCAAATCAAACTTAAGTCGTTATCATTCAGCACCTAACTTGAGCAAGGTTTTAAGCGACGGCACGAAGTTGTAACTGGAAGTGCAAAGGGTTAGCTTCTAATGAAAATAATGGAATGGACTTACAGTAGAAGTTCTCCGTTTTCAGAACCTCACGGAAGAATTATTGTCATTTGATCTTCTCTCTGTTAGTTCGGGGTTTCGCGGTGTATTTAAGTACATTCTCGGGTTTTTTTATATTATTTGAAACGCTTCCTATACGAATTTTCACAATTAAAGCACATGGAAGTTACATATGCATAAGAAAAGACTCTCATTTAAAGTGCAGAAATTTTTTATGTTTATTAATGTTCTGTCTTTATATAATTTTTGAGTTTACAGAAACCAAATTTGTTCAATAAACCCTTACAGAGATTTGGGGATGGGATTTCTACCTGACCGGAAATCTAAAAATAAAAATTTGTATATTCGAATAGAAATTCGTGTAGAGCCAAGAGTAAATAGTCTGCTAGACCTGTTCCAACACATGACCTTTCTTTGACCATGTTTGCTCATCCCATCTCAACACAGTCTTTCAAAGGCGTTCAAGTCAGATAATGCTTCTCGGTCTGTCAATAATGTGTACTTCCGGCAGTGGTACTTATTTTATTGCTTCAAAATTATTGAAAAAGTTCTTAAAGTTATTTATGATTTTTGACAAAATATTGTTAAGTTAATTTTTGAAATTTTAGTATGCTGGGAATATTAGGAGATAACTTGAGTGTTGTAAAAATATACTTTTATTCAACAAGTAGTCATTTCACTACCATTATCGGAAGAAATAATTTTTTTAGTTCAGAAAAAAATTATCTTACTTAACCTAAATTCAGATGCTTAAAGCCATTATACCAATAGGTATGAAGTTAAAAGAAAGGCGCGAGGTAGTACTTTATGAGGGGTATTTATCAAATACCCGGTTATTGAGTTATCAAGAAACAGGACCTGACTTAAAATAATGTTGTTTTTTTTTTTATAGAGCTCTGAAGAAAAATTAGAAATAGTAACTATAATACTGTATTTTTCAAAACATACAACAAAAAAAAAAATCATTTGACTTGTCTGTAATAATGCGATACTTGACTAAAATAAACCTTCATCTCAAAAAAGGAAAAAAAAATATTTTGAGTCACCAAGCTTTCGTTTACTGCACATAAGCTTATACAATTTGAGAGTAAATTTGCGGCAAATCTGTTTAAAACACTTGTCTCGTTGCCAGAAAGGGCCACCAAAAATAAGAAATGTTTGAGAAAGTGCTCGATGGAATAAATATTTGCGAAGTGTTCTCCCGAGTAGTCAGTATTATAAACATTGTCTCTCTTTCTCTCACTCACATACATTTATAATAAATAAGTACAGGAGAAAGAGTTTAGTGAACGCTCTACTCTATAAGAAAAAAATTACAATGAGTATAAATTTTCGTTAAGACTTCTCACCCTTCGTCAGAGAGGAGTAAATTGAGACCCAATTATGTTTTTATACATGCATTTATTTATGTTTTTATTTAGAAATGATAATAAGCAACTTCAGTAAGTAATAAATTGTGCTTGTGGGAGCTTGTCACCGTACAAATTGGGTATAATTCTTCATTAAAGTAGGACATATTAGGAGACTACTAGACCAGGTACTTTCTCAGGTGTGTTCTGGGTCACAATTAAGCTCAACTATAAAGTGTGTTTCGCCTTGAGCCTCTACGACCTGTAGTGGGAGTGATTTTTTATTAGCATGTATATTCATTTTTGTTTGCAATATCAGGGTTATGTTTGAAAACATCATCAAAAACATTTCACAATCATATTTTTAATACTATATTTCTTGTTTGACCCATAAAAAAAAGAGAAATTTTTAGAATTCCCAATCCTTGGATTATGATCACCATAGATTTGCATTTCGCGACAAGGTCCATTAACAAACTTAACAATTTTTAGTTAAAGGGAACAGAATAAAAAATCTAACTGTCTCAGCCTGGACTCGAACCTGGATCTCCTGCTATCCGGGCCGGTGCATTTACCACTTATACTACCAGGACAAGTCTGATAAGTTATTAAATTCCCCACACTAGTGTCTAGAGTCTAACCTCCGAGGCAGACGAATATATCGTCTTATGTTCGGGGGAGCTGACATTGTCAAGCTGTTTAAATGACTCTCGTTATATACTTTTAAATTTTAATTTTATGAATATTANGTATTTAATTGCACTATTTAATCTTTCTGTCAAAACATTTGACTAATTGATTAAGGCAAGAATGAAGGTTTGTTATCTCATAAATATTCTTTTTTTGTGGTATTTAATCCCACGTAAATTTTAACAATTTTTAGTGCAAGGAAACAGAATAAAAAATCTAACTGTCCCAGCCAGGACTCGAACCTGGATCTCCTGCTTTCTGGGCCGGTGCATTTCCATTTACGCTACCGAGATAAGTCTGATAAGTTATTAAAATCCCTGCACTAGTGTTGTTAAAATCGACTTTTATTGCCGGGAATTTAATAACTTATCAGACTTGTCTCGGTAGCATAAATGGAAACGTACCAATCAGGAAAGCAGGAGATCCAGGTTGAAGTCCTGGACTGGGACAGTTAGATTTTTTTTCTGTTCCCTTGCACTAAAAATTGTTAAAATTTACATGATATTAAATACTACAAAAAATAATATTTATAAAATTAAAAAATTAACAAACTTATTTTCGCTTGTGTCTTTTCAATCTGTCTTGAATAAGTAGCTACAGTGATTATTGAGCTAGATTGTCTGGTTCTCGAACACCATTCATAAAGAGCCTTTCAGAATTTCTCTAAAGTGTTACCACTTGGAGATGTAAAAATCTTCTAGGAGCATATTTTCATTAAATTTGTTGAAATAGTTAAGCAGTATTCTTCAGTAATGTATGTAACCATGTTTTGCTTATTCTCCACCTATTCTATTTAGATTTGAGTACATTTGAGTACATGCGTATTGTCTTGCCAATTTCCAAAGATTCTATCATTATTCCGCGTATTAAGGAATGTATAAAAAGTATAAAAACACAATATTTTTCCCCATTTGGTACATTTCTCTTATGATTCATATACAGCCTAATATGGGAAGTAAAAATCTACCACTTTTTAAGTATAAGAAGTATGAATCGTGTTACACTTGTAAAAATATTGCCATCATTTTTAAGAATATAGGAATTATTTGTATAAAAACATTGTGTGTAAGCTTAACAGTTTAATATAGTGGTTCACCCTTTACACTGCGGACATCCCTACTCATCCTAATACCCTACTGGCCCTATTTGCAGATGACAAAGCGATCCTCACTTCCCATCCTGATCCTAAAACCGCTTCCAATAATCTACAAAACCACCTAGATGCCAATCAGCACTGGTGTAGCAAATGGAGAATTAAGATAAATGAGTCCAAATGCGTACAGGTAAATTTTCAACTAAGAAAAGATTCCCCCTCTAATGTCACATTTAATAGTATACCTATACCCCTCCTTGATTCAGTCCGTTACCTTGGGTTCCACCTTGACTCACGACTTAATTGGAGCCAACATATAAAAATCAAACGACAAGAACTCAACAGGCGCTACGGACTCTTATACAGACTAATAAACAGGCGTTCAAAGCTCACAACAGAGAATAAACTGACTCTATATAAAACACTAATACGACCGATCTGGACATACGGTGCAGAACTCTGGGGTGCCGCTAAGCCTTCCAACATCCAACGTATTCAATCCTTCCAATCCAAAATCCTAAGAGTTATTGCAAATGCTCCATACTACGTCTCGAACTCTACCCTACATCAAGATTATAATATCCCATTCGTCCAAGACTTCATCTCCACTCGCTTCAAGCTCCTCCACTGTAAACTCCAATTTCACCCTAATCCATATGCCCACTCCCTGTCATCGGACTCCAACCCCTATGATCCACCCCGACGACTAAAAAGAAGATGGCCCCGTGACCTCCTGGGGACATAATCTGTAAATAAATTGAGAGTGGTGTCATTGGTCACCTTCTCTCCTCATGTGATTGATATTGTATGTCATTTTTTTTTTCTCTAATTCATTGTGGTGATCAAATTAGAAAATGTTTTAATTTAACAGAATGTAATAAATAAATAAATTTAAAAAAAAATATAGTGGTTAAAATGACCCTACAAATATATGTATACCTCAAATACCTCATTCAGGGAGGTCAAATAAAATTACTAAAATCTCACAACCAAAAATGTCTGAGTCAGCAATGGATGTCATAAATCGTTCTCATTTATCATTCTTAATTGAGAAGATACCGTTTGTTTGACGTTTGTGCAATTTTCCTGATTTAGGAGTCAATTAGTTAAAAGTTGAGATGTAATAAGGATCGTCCAATGGAAAAACCTGATCACGATCAGATGGGGTTGGGGGTGTACAGCGGGAGCTCGTCCGCTAAAAGAGCTATCTCACGGAAGATTTTCACTAAGAAGCGCCAAAGTTTTGGAAGTTGGCCGACTCCGAACTCACTTCCAGATTCTTATCGGCCTTCCAATTCCAAGCCGCTCTGGAAGCCACTCTGGAAGTGCCGCCTGTGGGGGAGGGTCTACTGAAAGATTAAAGATTTCAAGTGAGCCGGAGTTTTCACGGGGACTGTGATCGAGGTCCCAAATAGGACGGATTCGTCAATAAAACCTCCCCGTAAGCCGCCGTGGAGATCTGAAGAAAAGTTACGGTCAATTAGAGCCCTCTCCTTTCGTAGTCTTTCGGAAATGCTCGGGCCATTATTTGTTAATAGGTGTTTGCCCAGGGCGGGAAGAGACGGATCGGAAGCGATTAAACGCCTCCCTGTCTGTCGGAGCGAATTTATCTACTTCGCTAACTAACCAATCAACTAACAGGCTTACGGTGGTAACTTCAATTTGCTGCGTCAGGCTAAGAGGGGTACTCACTGTGATCTTATTTCAGCTTATCTCTCGACATTCACAGTTGATTATTGATTTCCTGGCTAAAATTACTTATTTCCGATATCATTTCAACGGCTATGTTCCTATTACAAACTAATATGATTGCGAAAATAATATTAAACAAATGCATATGGAAAAAAAATCTTCTCGACAAAATGTTTACAAAGTTTTTTCAGGTGGTCTGTCGCTTATTTTAAAACGCTTTAATCTCCTCTAGTTCTCTAGCGATTTTAGATTTACTTTTAGCGTATTTTGCAAATTCTAGATCTGCGAACCGGAATTTTTATAGCTCCAGCGACCACAAATATTAAAGAAGGTTTAAGTAAAAGTATGCATTTTTTAAAAGAGTTAGACTCATTTTGAACCACTTAGGGAAATAGAGGGAGAGACTTCTACAGGTTGCCATCAAATTCTAAACACACATGGTTCAGGGCAAACTTTTATCTGCGGATTAAAGCTTGCCCTGGGCGGAAATTGAACCCCCAGCGCCAGTATTGTGAGAACCAAACATGCTACCCTGGCGCGCCCCGTATGCACTTTTACTCTTCAATTTTCAACTACATACTCATGTAAAGCTCTGATACATTACCACAAGAATTTTCATAACTCAACATATTATGGTTATTATCTTTTCTCACATCATGGATTAATTAAGTGTAGGGCTTCACTTGAGACCCATTCTTCATAAATACAAGTGATTTTACAGAAGAGTTCTTCGCAAGAAATATGAATTTTATGCAAAACAGAACATGTTTTGGTGATATTTTTCTTCATAAAATCAATTGATCTTTTGGTTTGAGTTTTCACAATCTTTAAAAATTTTATTAACAATTATTGTACCCTGAACAATATTTTGAATTATAATGCTATGTTGAGATTTATTTTTATTTTATTAAAAACTTCATCTTGTCAACTTTAATTTTAAACAAATTAGACTAAGTTAGTTTGTTTTTCTCTTTATCAAAGAAACTTGTTATTCGTATTAAATGTTTTCTTTATATTATTATTTAATTTATTTTTGTTCAAAAAATTCAAACCATTAATAATTTTTTCTGGTTAGGGTACAAATTAGACCACGGTATGTCATTTTTATCTCTCATAAATAATATAGAAATATATGATGTCCAAAAGAATGAATTTTATTATTATTGTCTTATTTGCTGATAATTTTCCAGTAATGATATTTTTTTAGTAAAATTATTCATTTCACTTGCATAAGTATTTGTTTTAATTTAATATTGTTCAAATTTAGTATTGACTTTCCTTATTTTGTTATTTTTATCATTAAACTAACTTATAGACAGAGTAATCCCCATACATTTAGTTAAAACATAAACAGAAGTTTCGCAATTATTCCTGCTTGGCACAAACTTCCTGAATACGAATCCAAAGTTTCCGAGGCGATAAGTTACCCGAGAACCTGGAGATGGTTTTTGCTTACTCTACCGCGCCCTAACTCGAAGGATCACGGGATTGTTTAAACCTTTGAGGATGCCATCATTCCGCTTGTATGAATTGATACATGTACCCCCACTTTAGCTTAAATCATCAATATTTTCACTTTCTCCGATTGGGCTGAAGCAGACGCTCTTAGATAGAAATTTTAACAGTCTCGTGTTGTTTCTCTTTGAGCGTGGGTACTCGAGCCAAAGTTACTCCTTTAACTTTGAACAACTAAAATTCTACAAAAAAAAACCAAAAAAAAAAAACCAAAAAAAAAAGAGGCAACTTTGTATCCATCAAAAATTTATCGAATTTGTGAGCTGGAGCATCAACTTTTCAATTATTCCAGACGATATAAGTATCTGGGTACCTAGAAATTTCAGGAGACCTGGAGCTTAAAAGGATAGTCAATTAACTATTAATTAACTATTAGGTGCTCGGACAACTATTCCGTCCAGAGGCAATACTAGCTTCTTAGGGATAAGGGACCTCGCCAACCGGGTATAAATATACCCATATGTATAAAACATATGTAAGTCTGTAAATGAATCAGTTACATATAAGGGAATAAACTCCTACATGTAAATCACAAGTCCTTTTAAGTTATCGTTGTGTGGGAGCTGGAATAGTCACTTTTCTATAGTATTGTGGTTATAGATGGTGGTTCTTGATGGAATTTTGCTTTATCAGGCACGTAAAGACGTACGTAGTTATGGTTCCGTGGTATACGTACAGAAGTTAGGAAGCATTGTCCAATAGTGTTTCTTTCAAATCTTACAAAAGAGCAAAATCTCAACCTTTCTGGACAGGTATTAAATTCCTAGGTTCGCAGACACTTATATTGTCAGGAATAATGGAAGAGTTCATGCTCCAGCTCACAACTTTGATGAATTTTTGATAGCTATGGAGTTGCCTCTTTTTGGGTTTTTTGATTTTTTTGGTTGTTAAAAGTTCTTGGAGTATGTATGGCTCGGCGACGATGTTTGAATAGTTAACACATTTAAAACCCTTTTCTTTCGCGTTACACACAACACATTATTTGAAATACTCTCCCATTTGAGGAGAGAAGTGAATTTGTCTAGCTTATTGACGATACTTTTTTTTTGTTCACGTAGGCTTCGACGGTCGTCAGATGTATTTACCGTTTCTTCTTCCGGGTTGGACCGTGTCAAATTGTGGTTATATGCCGAGCTTTCCTACATCATGTGATGGCTTCTTCAGGGCTGAAAAGAGAATTTAAAAAAAAAAAAGCATTCTCTTTTCAGCCCTGAGGAAGCCATCACATGATGTGAGAAAGATCGGCAAATAACAACAATTTGACACGGTCCAACCCGGAAGAAGAAACGGTAGATACATCTGACGACCGTCGAAGCCTACGTGAACATAAAAAAAGTATCGTCAATAAGCTAGACAAATTCACTTCTCTCCTCAAATGGGAGAGTATTTCAAATAATGTGTTGTGTGTAACGCGAAAGAAAAGGGTTTTAAATGTGTTTACTATTCAGACATCGTCGCCGAGCCATACATACTCCAAGAACCAAAAAATTAAAAAACCCAAAAATTATTCCTGACAATATAAGTATCTGCGAACCTAGGAATTTAAAGCCTGTCCAGAAAGGTTGAGATTTTGCTCTTTTGTAAGATTTGAAAGAAATACTATGGGACAATACTTCCTAACTTGTGTACGTATACCACTGAACCATAACTACGTAAGTCTTTACGAAGTGTCTGATAACGCAAAATTCCATCAACAACCACCATCTATAACCACAATACTATAGAAAAGTGACTATTCCAGCTCCCACACAACGATAACTTAAAAGGACTTAACTGTAGGAGTTTATTCTCTTATATGTAACTGATTCATTTACAGACTTACATATGTTTTATACATATGGGTATATTTATACCCGGTTGGCGAGGTCCCTTATCCCTAAGAAGCTANCATTTTTTTAATTTGTGTTTTTTTGGATCTACCTCGACCGAACCCCAACTAAAATCATCTTAGAATAATATCTACGGTCAACAAACTCTTCTTTTGAATTCCTAAGGTTTTTCCAGAGTTAACAACATTTGCCTGGTGAAAAACACATTCTGCACCAAACAAAAATGCATTTAACCAATATAGTATTTACTACAAATTTTTCTTTACTTAGAGTTTAATCTTCTATGAACCAAAAAAAAAAAAAAAAAAAAAATTGATGTATGTGTCTGTGTAGTTTGAGTTAACTATTTGCCATCTTTTACGGACAACTTGGCAAATCCATATATTTCTTCGGCAATTCCTCTATGAAGATTTTATTTAGCTAATACTAAGCCCTATTACCCATACATATTAACATTTCGAGATGAAACACTACTACCTCAACTTGAAGATTTAATGATTTTGAGTGAAGTAATTGACTCGGTTATATCATGTCTTCCCAATTGACCTACTTTTATTCCTTTCTCGTAATCAGCAAAACAATACTTTATAATTCTCATCCCGTTTGCAATAAGTAAACCATATCAATTTCTCAAGCAAATTTTCAAAATATTCACACCATCGTACTGAAATCATCAGTTCCTCTTATTTTGTTTTACAGAGATTCACATATGGAAACTTGTCTTTATAGAGCTTTTTAGTATTCTCTCTAAAAGTTCGGTCCTGACTTTATTCAGTTTCACCGTTAATGCTCCTTTTTCTACCTATTCACCTTATTTTCTTTTATTTTTTTAATTATTTTTTAATTTGTTTATTCTTGAGCATTTTGACTCAATCCATGGTTATTTTTTTTTATTCATTACCGAATAACTCATTTTCCCTCCGATAAGCTCTTTATATGGGCAATGTAATTATTGGGCTTGAAAATTCATTTTTTTAAGCCTTGATAATTTTCACACTTCAAATATTTTACTTAATAAGAATATTCTTCCTCATTCTAAGATAATAATTTGGATTGATTTGGTAGTCAATATGGTTTCTTCTGGAAAGACTTAAATAACTATGTAAGAGCAACAGTTCAGCAGTTAACCCTGATAACCTTGAGTTGATTCTTTGATAAATTGGTTGATCTCTTCGTGTTAGCATGGAATTATGTTATATATAATATGTAAATTGATAACAGACCTGAAAGCTGATTCTTTCACTATTTAGAAAATAAATTCTCCGTAATAATTTTAACGTCATGATTTTAATACTACCATGTTATCTTGTGTAACTTCCATATTCTGGAGGCATTTGCACACACTGCATGTATTAAAAATACTGCATGTATTAAAAATCTAACTTTTATTCTCAAAACATATATTCGAAATAATTTTTTATTATAAATTTACATACGACAATTTTAAAAACGATCTATTGCTTTAATACTTCTTTTATACAGCGTACTTCTTCCAAAGCTCTTTCCAAATGAAAGCCCTTTTTTTCGTATTTATACACTCTTTTAAGGATACTGGCCATATTTTAGGGTTGAACAATTTTTTAAAAAAAAGTAGTTAATGACATCTTTAGTTAAAACATAACTGAACATTTTCTCAGGCATTGAGGACACAATTTACTTATTAAATTTGGCAAAAATATTTATCGTCAAAAAGACTAGTCAAATTTTTATCAATTTTAATTCTTTAAAATTACCCCGTTGGCTACGATGCATATAATATCCCTGTCGGTTTTGATAAGCAATGAAAGTGGAAACAATCTCTAGTGACAAATACTATACCAAAATAAATATTATAAATGTGATTTTTTGCACATCACTCAAATGATTTTTTTTTTTCATTCATAAAAATAAGGAGAATATTATAATTTTTCAGCGACTTTTTTAAAGAAGAGACTTTTTTTAAAGACAAGTCATAATTTAAGAAAGTAAAATATTTTAGAATGATTGAGGCAGCAGTCTTAAAAAAAAAAATGGAACTTTACTGGCTTAGATATTCTGAAAAGTATGAGCTCAAAATGAACACCTAAAAATTGGTCAAAGACGAGAAATAACTTAAGGCCATTCGCAATCAGCCCTTATTGTGCTGAAGAAAATGTATCCAGAACGAATGTAAATTTTCTTTAAATTTAAGGCATAAATTAGAATAACTTTTATGTTAAATATTCGAACAGTAATAAAATCACACTTAATTTGGGGGTAGGAGAGATAAATGCTCAAATGCACACAAAAATGTTAGTATATATATGGAATAGTCACTTTTCTATAGTATTGTGGTTATAGATGGTGGTTGTTGATGGAATTTTGCGTTATCAGACACTTCGTAAAGACTTACGTAGTTATAGTTCAGTGGTATACGTACACAAGTTAGG
>KZ810465.1:6075-24870 GCA_000696205.2 Oncopeltus fasciatus
TATATATAGTAAAATAGAAATGTCTTGACTTAACATACAAACAAAAATAGTAAAAGGTTATACACACTTTTATTTACACATTGACCAATAAACAGTTGACATTTATTTATTTAAAAAAAATATTAAATTTTGTTGGAGTAGCTATAAACAACCTTTATAAAAAAAAATTGAATAAAAGCCTAAGGGCATCTCAGAATGAAATCAAATTCAAGCTAACTGTAAATAAACTTTACAAAAAAATTTTTTTTCAAATTGAAATTTTATAGTAAAAACGACATAGCTTACAACAATTAAAAATAGTAGATATATTATGTGGTTTGACAAGAGTTCGATATTTTATTGTATATTATCACAAGATGTGTTATATAAATCTTATACCTAAAGAAGTACTTTTGTTGTATATTATGTAGAACTAAGGTGCTTAAGCATTAGTTTGTATAAGTGTGTTTGGATGGTTGTTCAGTCTTTAGTTTAATATGGAAGCATTGAAGTGTTACTGATATGTATATCAGTTCTGTGTAGATGACGATATCATATCAAAGGGTGCGCTTTTAAGTAAGTTATGGTACTTAAACAATCAAACAAACAATTTTAGTCATTGCAAAGTGTTGGATGAGTCCTAAAACAGTTGATGGTGAAGGGGGTTTAGTTGAAGATCGGATTTAGCATATCTTCGTTACTGTTAGAAATACGAAAAAATGTCAAATGGTATATATGTTTTTATATATAATATACTTCTATAAGGAGCGCCGGGATAGCTCATGGGATCCGTCTGGGTCTCACAATCCTGGTGCTGCGGGTTCGAATCTCGCCCAGGTAAAGCTATTATTTAAAAAAAAAGACCTGTCCTGAGTCATGGTCGTTTAGAATGGGGTCGGGAACCATGTAGATAGCCCCTTTCTCCATGACCTAAGCGGTTGAATAAGTGGCTAACACTTATTAAAAAAAACCAAAAGAACTTTTATAACATTTTTATAAAACATACACATTAAGAAGGATATTAAGGAATGTAACGTCGATTGTTGTTTCGACTAAAGTTTACTAAATACAAAGACAAAATTGTTTTATTTCCTTATTTAAAATGCTGGAAGAAATTTATTTTTTGCTGACATTGGTTGAAGCAATTGAAGGAAGGAGGGATCAGAAAAACTCGAATATTAATGATAACATTTGTTGATATTTGATCTGCGAAAAAGTAGATAAAGAAAAATTAGAATAAAAACTATGTTCTAAAACGTTTTGACGAAAACGATAAAGCTAAGTCTTTTTTTTTAATTTTTTTATTTTTGTCAATTCAGTGTTCAGTAGCGTACGGTTTTACTGAGCCTATTTTACTTAGCTTATTCCTTTCGAATTGAGCAGTAAAATGTGCTTTTTAAAATGTTAAAATGCTATAATACATGAATTGTTAAGGTTAACTTCCGATAGTAATTCTTTGAGAAGTCAGTAGTTCTTTTTTATTTTTTTTTTGTGGTTGGATGTGAGCAAGCATATGAAATGTGTTCCACCGTTAAAACTTCTTGGCATTTCAAGCAAAATGTACGTCGAACTCCAACGAGACAGTGGCCATGCGTTCGTAAAGGAGTCAGTCCTCCATACTCTGTTCTAGAACAAGAGAGTTGCACTGATTTTCACAGATTCCTGGATGGGTATCAACAGCGCTGCGCTGTTGTTCAGGATTTGTCCAATCGCTGTCAAAGGATCACTTCAAGTTGGCTCATCTCCTCGCCTGGATGGAAAAAGCTTAGTTGCTTAAATTTTAATGCTCATTTTCCTTTTCGACTTTTAAGATAAATTTCCTCATTTAATATTTCTTATATGCATCTTTAATTTAACTTAGATTAAGCAACTTCTGAATGGCAATCTTTTTGGTTTATTTATATATATATANGGTTGCAAGGGAAGCTAACATAAAAAAAAACAAAAAAACTTTTATAACATTTTTATAAAACATACACATTAAGAAGGACATTTAGGAATGTAACTTCGATTGTTGTTTCGACTACAGTTTACTAAATACAGAGACGAAATTTTTTTTATTTCTTTATTTAAAATGCTGGAAGAAATTTATTTTTTGCTGGCATTGCAATGGAGGTTGATCTGCGAAAAATTAGTTTAAGAAAAATAAGAGTAAAAACTATGTTCTATAACGCTTTAACAAAAAACGCTAATTAATGATTACTTTCCGGCCAGTCTCGATAAAGCTAAGAATTTTTTTTTTTTTTTTCAGAGCTCAGTAGCGAATTATTTTACTGAGCTTATTTTACTTAGTTTATTCCTTTCTAATTGTGCAGTAAAATGTGCTTTCTAAAATGTTAAAATGCTTTAATACATGAATTATTAAAGTTAACTTTCAATAGTAATTTTTGAGAAGTCCGTGTTTTTTTTTTTGTGGTTGGATGTGAGCAAGCAAATGAAATGTGTTCCGCCGTTAAAACTTCTTGGCATTTCAAGCAAAATGTACGTCGACCTCCAACGAGACAGTGGCCATCCCTTGTGCTAAAAATTGTTAAAATTTACATGAGATTAAATAACACAAAAAAAAAAATTATAAAAGCAATTTATAACATTTGGCCACTTGAGAACTATATTTTTAAGGTTAACTTCAATTTAGTCTAATGTTACACTAAGTATGAGCCGCGGAAACTCCATGTTATTTTTAACGCTCATACAAAGCTTGGCCAGAAGCTTGTAGAGCTGACTAAACAAGTCTTTTATGCTTCGATATTCTGCCTTTTATCATGCAATTGTGTGCCAAGGAGATATCGCAATTTTAGTTCCTCCCTCCTGATTTTTTTTAAATTAATGCTTTAAGTCCTGAAAACATACAGCAACCTTCTCATTTTTCTTGTATTTAGATAACATTATTTTTCTCTATTTTAAAACAAATAAGTTTGCTACAAATAATGTATTAATTTTTTTTTTTAATGGTCGCTTGGTGTAAATCTTTAGTCTTTGAGGAACTATTGCAAAATATGAATAAAAATCAATATAAAAACTCCATCAAAATTTGAATTTTTACATTAAAAAACAGGTTGAATCGAAAAATCATATTTAAAAAAAATCGTGTTTCTTATGTCTCATTTAGCTGCTTTAGTGGGGAAAAAATATAGAAAACGAAACCTGGCTTTGTAATATTTGGGAGTGGAAATGTACTCACCCATCGTAAATTTCTTCCCCAATTAGTTTTTTTTTTTTTTTCATAAAAATATTATAAAATATAAATTTTATAAAAATTAGAGTTTGTGCTTTATAAAATTAAAGTTTGCACTAAACTTCTAGGACTGAAATTTAACATGCACTGTGCGCATGACCCTGCAATTTACCAAACTTTATATGAGCTTGATTAAAGGTCTCTCAGAGGATTGAATTCAAATTTAAAATCGCTATAACTTCAAGTTCGTAAATTTTATCGGTTATATGGTTACTGCCGCCCTCTGGAAATATGTCAGAAAAATTTCAAAATCAGATAATTTTCAATTGTCTTAACAGTAATCGTAATTTAAGTTACATTTAATAATTAGTAAATAGTTAACAGACAATAGTGATCAGAGGATTAAAGTGACCATATTGAACAGGCGTAAGCAGCGGAGGAATGAGGTACGTCATAATTCCTGATATCTTAAGTCTAATTCACTGCGCTTTTACCTCTATGGCCGTTATCAGTTATTCTATGGCTGACTAGGTTATTCGCCAGAATAATTTGACTTTATATAGATAATAATAAGGCAATCATTTATAGGATTTTCGAAGATATTTTTGGAGAAATTTTGATTCAACGTATTTATAGGAACCCGTCATCACTGACTGTCTACCACGTCCTAATGGCGCGCGCCTTCGGCTGGTATCTGCCATCTTCGGGTCGAACATATTCTTGCCAGGATATTGCTAAAAGCGCTCGTCTTTAGGACGTGGAATACAGCCAATTAAAACGGATTACTAAATGTACTCTGACTATATATTCATTTGGAATTCATTGGAATATAATTTTAATAATGTAAAGATGATTATCAGAAATTCGATTTTGGTTGTTCAAGAATTTCAGGCCAAAACTTTGGCTAAAATGAAAACTTTTTTGGTTATAAATTAGTTTTTCATTTTTTAACTACCAAGACCGAATTCCTGATTATTCTTTCTTAGATACTGGTAATAAAATGGTCTTTCGATGGGTTTTGTTATGATTTAAAATCTTAACTAATAAGATACCAAAATGTGTGAGTGTTTTTTTATGACATCTAACACTCCTGCTGTAGATCATTAGCTATTAATTTAAAATAGCTTTGTAAAGGACTGAACCAAGATATTTTAGTTTTTAAGATATTAATTTAGTTGTGGTATATTATCCCACGTAAATTTTAAAGAATTAATGAGAGGGAATAGAATAAAAAATCTATCTGTCCCAGCCAGGACATGAACCTGGCTAGATAACTTATTAAATTCCCAACACATTAGCGAGAGCCTAACCCACGAGAAAGACGAATACATCGCCTTATGCTCAAAGGAGCTGAAATTGACTAGCTATTTATCGACTTTCGTTATTTACTTTTTTAATTTTCATTTATAAATATCAATTTAGTTGTTTTTTATTATCCCTCGTAAATTTGAAACAATTATTGAGAGGGAACAGAATAAAACATCTGTCTGTCCCAGCCAGGACTCGAACCTTGATCTCCTGCTTTCAAGATATTTTAGTTTTCCTTTACAAAAGTTCATTGACCCTTTGGATTTTTTTAGTGTATGCGTATCCTTAGAAATCGTATTCTCTGCTACAATTTTTTTTTTTTAAATTAATATAACAGTCACAAAATATTTTTTAATTGGTTATGTTATTTTATAATGCTAGTGACAAGATTTAGTATATTTTTACTGTCTTAGACAAAACTCATTTTTATAAATTTAATTTGCATTTTATTGTACTTGGCCAAAGTTTGTGAGCAGAAAACCAGTAGAGATTACAGTGTGTAATTCCTGTCCACCAATGGAGAACGGTGAGTAGTTTCAAAAGACGAAGGATGAAACAATGGGATCTATAATTAGACGTTAGAAAAGATACGATTGGGCAAACGAAGTCCAGTGTTAGAACTGACCAAGTTGTGATAACTCTGACACCTACTACATCACGCACAATGGACATTGATAATGTCACATGTCAGTAGTCAAGGGGTCAACAATAACTACCAAGTCTTGAGAAACTCACTGATAATTTGGACTTTAACTTACTTTTGTTGTGCAAAATACAACGAGAATTATCTATTTCAAAGATGCCTAGAAGACAAGATATTTCGCGTAAAGATGTGACTATTAATAAATTTACTGAATTTTTTAAACTGTAAAAATAATGTATTACAGAGTTTAGTATCCACTTTAAGCAAAATTAGCTTATCAAAAATGGCTTAAGAGTGATTTCTGATTTTATTAATAAATTATAAAATCAAAACAAAATCTTTTCTAATATATATTGTATGAAGTAAATTATTTTACTTTGTCTTTTGTACAACTATTTATATTATTTAAAGAGGAAATACAGTCATGTGAGAAGAAATGTATGAGTCTGAAAGCTTTTCCAATCACCAAATATTCCCTAACATTCTAGGGGAGATACCCAATTAATCCTTCCACGACAACTAACTAACCCTCCGTAATGCAATAACCTTGGTATATTCTCAGTACAACCCTCAGTATGTAATCGATACCATGTCTTCAACCCATGCTTTTGTACTATAACCATCCATACACTTCTTCCTTATGTCTTCCTTCTCTTTATCTATCAAAATATAACTCAATGCCACCCTAATTATACGTCCCAGAGACCTAAATTTAGTAATTATAATAATTTAAATTTCTTTATGTATTTAAATTCAATCGTTAAAAAAAATTACAATATCCATAAATGATAAATAACATTGTATATATGTATATACATATATACAATGTTATTTATCATTTATGGATATTGTAATTTTTTTTAACGATTGAATTTAAATACATAAAGAAATTTAAATTATTATAATTACTAAATTTAGGTCTCTGGGACGTATAATTAGGGTGGCATTGAGTTATATTTTGATAGATAAAGAGAAGGAAGACATAAGGAAGAAGTGTATGGATGGTTATAGTACAAAAGCATGGGTTGAAGACATGGTATCGATTACATACTGAGGGTTGTACTGAGAATATACCAAGGTTATTGCATTACGGAGGGTTAGTTAGTTGTCGTGGAAGGATTAATTGGATATCTCCCCTAGAATTTTAGGGAATATTTGGTGATTGGAAAAGCTTTCAGACTCATACATTACTTCTCACATGACTGTATTTCCTCTTTAAATCATATAAATAGTTGAACAAAAGACAAAGTAAAATAATTTACTTCATACAATATATATTAGAAAAGATTTTGTTTTGATTTTATAATTTATTAATAAAATCAGAAATCACTCTTAAGCCATTTTTGATAAGCTAATTTTGCTTAAAGTGGATACTAAACTTTGTAATACATTATTTTTACAGTTTAAAAAATTCAGTAAATTTACTAATAGTCACATCTTTACGCGAAATATCTTGTCTTCTAGGCATCTTTGAAATAGATAATTCTCGTTGTATTTTGCACAACAAAAGTAAGTTAAAGTCCAAATTATCAGTGAGTTTCTCAAGACTTGGTAGTTATTGTTGACCCCTTGACTACTGACATGTGACATTATCAATGTCCATTGTGCGTGATGTAGAAGGTGTCAGAGTTATCACAACTTGGTCAGTTCTAACACTGGACTTCGTTTGCCCAATCGTATCTTTTCTAACGTCTAATTATAGATCCCTTTGTTTCATCCTTCGTCTTTTGAAACTACTCACCGTTCTCCATTGGTGGNTATATGTTTAGGTGACACTAATAATAATGAGAATATTATGATTTTCAATATTGATCTTCTTCAAAACGGTTAGCAAAAAGAAGCCGATTGTTTTTATTTAAGAGGCCACTACTCCTGCGTAGTCTGGTGAGAAACAATAGAAGTGATAACTCAGAAAGAAGACCTTAGAGGACCAGGTTTTGAACCCGAGACCTTTGGCATATTACCGCGCATCCTAACCATTACACCATTGCATTCTTCCCCCCCCCCCCCACACACACATACTCAATCTCGCTCTCTCTCTCTCTCTCTCTATTCTCGCCAGACGTGAGAAAATATTTTACAAGCCAAAAATTAAAACTGCTTGTTGGAGAGGTCCACTGTAACTAAAGGATATTCGAACAA
This sequence comes from Oncopeltus fasciatus, assembly GCA_000696205.2. Classification (NCBI taxonomy): domain Eukaryota; kingdom Metazoa; phylum Arthropoda; class Insecta; order Hemiptera; family Lygaeidae; genus Oncopeltus; species Oncopeltus fasciatus. The sequence goes on from KZ810465.1 coordinate 13,323, forward strand.
AAAAAAAAAAAGTTAATCAGAATCGTTCTTTGTTTCGAAAATGACAAGTTAAAAAAAATATCGATACCCTTTAATTAAGCCGTTTGTGTTTCTCTCTTTTGAAAAGTTTAATACTGATTAATTTCCGAAACAAATTCACCTGAGCTGACATAATTGAATTGGGCAGATATATGCTCGCCATAATGTGCTTATATTAAAACTTATTTGGTAAAATTTAACACTCTTCTCTTTATTTATTGTATTTCCTCAAGATTTAAATATCACATTTACAGAAAAAAATTATATTAACTTTAATTGTTTGACAGGTATTATTAAATATTGATAATTTTGATTATTTGTTTAATCTATTTGTTACTTTACTTTGAGAATTTAATACTGATCTAAATTAAAAATATTACACATTTTTATGTATCTCTTATTTACAAAATTTTATGGTATGATTTAATCATCCCATAATTATTGTATAAAAATACAATAACGTCAAAGAATTGGGAAATAGGAAGGACTTTCAACCTTCCGATCTTCCAAGAATAGAAGTTCATTATTGAATGTATCATTAAAAAGGTCCTTTTACTTTGATCAAAATTAAATCCCTAAAGAATTCTTCCTCTAAGATCTCATCATCCTACTTAAGGCAAAATACAAAACGCTAAAAATATTATATCAAATACGGTGATTGCGCAAACAATTCCCAAAATTCAAGATGATCATTAAGTCTGAAGTCACTGCTAGAAACAAAGAACAGTCTAACGAGCCTTCTGTGTATCTGAAGGAGGAAAATAAATATTACTTGATAAATATCCCATTCAGTGGGGATATCTGAATTGAATTGTAAAAATATATATAAATCACCTCATGTATTATTTACTGTGTAAATTGGAAAGGGAATTATTTTTGTACTGAAAAGAAATTCACCATGGTTTACTTACATATTTAATCTGAAATTACTGTTATCCAAATTTCTGTGTTAAAAAAAAGTAAAAAAAAGCACTCAACTATCATAAAATCCGTCACACAGAAAGTACACAAAACTAAGTAATTTCTCATGCTTAATTAAGCATGGGCATAGACAAGAAAAAGTTGGATGGAAAAGTATTTGAGAGTAAGATGTATGATTTATACTTTGAAGCATGAGTAAAATAAGGTTCTATGTTATAGTTTATAAGAACTTCTGGAAAAAATATAAATAAAACAATAACAAATATATATGGTAATAAATAGCATTTTGTATATATAATTTTTTCTACTGCAACATCAATAATAGTCAAGATATATCAATTATTAATTTTCGTCTTTCTCTGAATCCCTACATTTTCTAATCCAATAATTTCTAAAAATAGATTCTTACATGCATCGTGGCACGAATTCTAAATATTTAATTCAGTTCCTATATTTTAAAAAGAAGGGCCTTTAGCTTTCATATCTAAACATTTTCCCTAACATGTATTTTTTGTAAATATTTTACAAAATATTAATGTTAGAATACTATTAATTTGATACCCAGTGATGCCAATAAATTATTCTTAACACAAAAAATTAATTTTTTTTTCTTCCTCTTAATCCTCCCCAACCCATCAGCTATTTTTCATATCTTTAAAAAAATGTATTTAACAGTGACAGCCTATAAACACGGAATTTTGTTTCTTTATTTAAAAAATCATGCCCAGAGCGTACCAATATATATATATATACACACACACACTTATGTATATATTGAATTCATGTATTCATGAATATATAATAAATATATAGGATGCATATATAATAAATATNTAATCTAGCTACGGTATCTAACCTACAGAAAGTAATTAGTAATGCCTTGGTAAATTTGGTTGTTAAATTGTGACCAATAGTAATATACTTTATAAATAACTTTCAAGCTAATAAAGCACGATAAAGAAAGGCTAGCTTAGGCATTTGAAAGTAAAAGTGCCAGGGAACTAAATGGTGCCAAGAGATGGGATGTTATTAAAGAATTGCGTTCCGCTAGAACATGCGGAGAAGTTGGTTCCTGCATCTAAAGCAGGCAGAATGTAGATGAGTGGGCTACAGCAAGTAAATCTTCCGGAACACCACGCGGTTCCTAATCGGCAGGATCAGCTGTCTCTGATGTCATGTCGTCCGCGTCTAGGAAGTCATGACGCAGCTTCAAATGCCTTCTGAATAACGACACCCGCTCTCACCTGCCGTAAAAGCGTAATAGACTACTGTTTATTTCCACGCACCTGTGACACATCCCTCGTCACTCTCTCTTTCTCCGGAAAAGTAAATTATTTCGACGTAATAAGGACACAGACTTAGCCTAATTCGCTTTTTATTTCACAAAACTAGCTCATCAAATTTACAAATGGTGTTTTTTTTTTTCCAGATTTTGTGGGTGGGGCTCGTGGCCCTGATCGCCTTCGCAGCGGCGGAGGAGAAGAAAGCCGAAAAGAAGAGTGATAAAGCAGCCGCTCCCGCAGAAGACAAGAAGCAAGAAAAGCGAGGTCTCCTAGGATTGGGGTATGGCGGTGGACTGGAACTCGGGGGCCACGACCTCTCGGGGCACGATCTCGGCGGCCTCGACTACGGCGGTAGCTACGGAGGCGGCTATGGAGGCGGCTACGGCGGAGGCGGATACGAAGAGCACGGCCACATCAAGGCCATCACTATCCACAAGGAAGTCCCCGTGCCCTACCCGGTGCCGGTCGAGAAGAAGGTCCCTTACCCCGTGAAGGTTCCCGTCGACAGGCCGTACCCCGTCCACATCCCCAAGCCCTACCCGGTGGCCGTAGAGAAGCACGTACCCTACCCGGTCAAGGTCCACGTACCGGCCCCATACCCCGTCACCGTCGAGAAGCACGTCCCGTACCCCGTCAAGGTCCCCGTCGACAGGCCGTACCCGGTGCACGTACCCAAGCCCTACCCAGTATACGTCGAGAAGAAGATCCCCTACCCCGTTGAGAAACACATCCCCTACCCGGTGAAGGTGCCGGTAGACAGGCCTTACCCAGTCCACGTGCCGGTCGAGAAGCCCGTCCCAGTCCCGGTCGAGAGGCCCGTGCCTTACCCCGTCAAGGTGCCCGTAGACAGGCCGTACCCCGTCCACATCCCCAAGCCCTACCCAGTGCCCGTAGAGAAGCCCGTCCCAGTCCCTGTCGAGAAGCCGGTGCCTTACCCAGTGAAGGTACCGATCAAGATCCCGATCAAGGTCCCGTACCCAGTGGAAGTCAAGGTGCCAGTCCACATTCCAGTGCACCATCACGAACACAGCTACGGAGGAGGATACGGAGGGGGTTACGGAGGCGGCTATGGCGGCTATGATTCATACCATCATTAAATTACCAGTCTACCTTACCTAATAATATTTATGATTGTGATCTTTTTTATACTTTAATTTAAATATATTTTTGTACAGTTTTCTTTTATATAATTTTGTTTTGATTTGTATACCTCTTCCTTGTAGTTGTGTTGAAGACGCTATATAAATATACAGTGATTTGCAGGAGGGAACTAATCTACAAAAAATAAGAAATGATGTCGAGTTGATTCCGAGTCCAATTAATATTTTCCGTTTTCAACCGATAAGAGCAATATTTTACTCCTGCTGTCTTCAGAAAACCAAAATTTGAAATAACACCGGAAACAAATTTTAATATAAATAAAACAAATTTCATAGTTTGTTCAATTAAAACAACTTGATAATAATATGAGGAGAAAAATTTAAAGTTGCATTCAAAATTACAAAAATAATGTTGTTTCGTATTTAAATCTTTACTTGAAAGAGTAATTCCAACCTTTCCCGGAAAGGGGAAAAATAGTTCTGTAAGTTTTTAAATTTCAAAATAACTGACTGTAATAGCCTTCATTTGGCATAAATACATCCACCTCAAGCATACATCCATTCACTCATCTTACATAGATCTTAGCGTCCTCTCCAAAAGGTCGTGGTCAGAATTTAATTTTTCATTTAAAAAAAAAGTTCTATTTGTAACAGCAGCCGTTTGAATGGCTGTTGTAAAATGTGCCAACATTTATTCTTTCATCAAGTGAGATTTGTTGAACAGATTGTCACAATTTTCAAAAATTAGATCGTCCACATGTTTGATTTCATTCCAGCCCATTTGAATACAGAATGCAGTGAGAGGTTTCTCCGATTCTGCACCAATCCTACTTACGAGAAGTTTTTCAGTCTGACCGTGCTGTAATACTATAAACAACTCTTAAAAATAAAGAACGCAAATTTCAGTTGTATCGTTACATAAGCCTTGATTATTGTCAGTTTTTGAAATGGGACAAGGGGAGAGAGAGGATTCAGAGAATGGTAAATTTATAAATAAATATTAGTTAAATTGGCAATTACGCTTTGTGGATTGGATTTAATTCTATGTTATATTGCAAGCACATAGTGTAGAAGAGTTCATTGAGAAGCATTCCACTTATTATTATCATTTCTTGCGTGTAGGATGGACATATTGACTCCCCTTTCTCTGCAGCAATAATTAAACAAACAGAGACAACATTAATAAAATAACAATTAAATAACCATTAGCCATGGGCACTTAGAGAATGCTCTCGTTCGCCCATGTTCTTCTAGACCGACCCATTATGCTACTTCTTACAACTTATTCATAGAAATTTAATATACATATTTATATTTAGAACTCATCAATATACAAAAAAATAATATCGGCAAAATATAAATAATTATCGCTGATTATAAATTTAATGCGGAAAAGCAATGATCTGTTTTATGGGAAAACATAATCAGAGACATTTATGTGATTAAAATATAAACATGTGTATTTTTCTGTATTTAATTATTTCTATAATTTAAACGTTAATAATTTTATAAATTTTACAAGGTTATTAATAAGGCCTGAAATACCTCTGGAGAATAAAATTCCTGGCTACAGTCANAAAATTAAATTACTTAGAAGAAGATTTGTCTCAATTGAACCATTTATACAAATATATATATGTATACAATAATTATAATTGAAAGTTAGTTTTTAAAAAACAGTTAAAAGTCTTTATTGGTCCCGTGTCTAAGAGAATAAATTATTATTTATAATTATGATTATTTTCTATAATTACATGAAGATTGCGTTGTATTTTGTAAACTTATTACAATGGAAGAGCTCGCCGGAATGTAAACATGTCTTACAAAAGTGGAATCTCTGGCGCAGTGGTAGTGACTTATCGCGGCGGAAAGTGGGCTAACGAGAGCCACGTAATCTCGCGGAGGAAGCGAGCCGCGTGAGCATGAATGAAGAGCGAGGTAGGGTGCCATCAGTCTCGGCAGCCGGGGCTCGGACAGTGCGACTTTCACTGCGCCCCTAACGGCGAAATGTCTAACCTTCTACAAGGGGGCAGAGTTCTCGGCCGACGGCGCTTTGGGGGATACATGACGTCCAAAGTCCAAAGTGGAGCAATACTTCACGGAGGCTAGTCCAAGGCCGACTTGGAAGGAAGAGGTGGAGAGGCGTGATATTCTTCTCTATAATCCGCTATAGATAAAAGTAAGTGACGAAATAAATCTTGAAATTCGGAAAGGTAAGACCACTAAAACTGGCTTTAGACTGGCCGGGAAGGATGAGTGGGGGAGGCGCTTAGCAACATCAACTACAACCCGATATATCTTTCTCACTGAGAGTTTTCGTAAAAATATTATATAAAATAATCTTAGAGAATTATGTTATGACCTTTTGACCAAACTTTTTCGTGGCTCAATTAATATCATGGTGTCATTATTATACATTTTATTCTTAATCTCTTCTACTCTGGCCATCTTCTACTTTCAATTGCAACCTAAGAGGGACGCGTTAAACGGTTTTTCACAGAATGCTTAAATACCGGATTTGTTCTCTACATTTTAAAATTGGTGGAGGGGGGGGGGGGGGGTTTGTTGGGGCTGCTCAATCATTGTACTGCGGGTACAAATCTCGCCCTGAGGGCAAGCATTCATCGAGAAATAGGAGCCTGCCCAGAATCATCAGTGTCTATAACTAGATTGCTAGATGGATAAATATAAATGAAAACAGACAGCTCAACATTACATTTTTCCTCATTTATTTTGAATATACGTTTTTCCTAAAAATGTTACCTAGTATGTATGTTAGTAACATTAATTGGGTTAGTTTATATATATATATATATATATATATATATATATATATATATATATATATAACACAAGGTTTATCCTGTAATTAATAAAATGCTTTAATATTGTTTATTTTCTATTTTCGAATTCAATTCGGACTCATTGATAAGACAATGAAAAATTTATCAACTGTTTTAGCAATATTTAAGTTGGAAGCCTTGCTGAGCGATACCCGCAAGGCAATAAGGAAATGAGAGAGAACTACTTTCTAGAGTGGTTACTTTCTTGCAAGGTGAAGGTCAAAGTCCAGGTGTGACGCTATCGGCCTTTGACCTCGCGAGGTCGGCACCGCTCTACCGGAAATACACGACGAGGAACATCACCACCAACATAACATGTGGTCTTTCCACTTTCACGGACTGGACTTCGGAAGTAGAGGAAGAAGGTAATGGCTGACCGGAGGATCCTCTCATTCCGGAACGTGCGTTCTGTCCAAACAAGGCACTCGAGATCCCAACGAGTAAGATGGCAGATGGGTCAATACGGAATGTGTACCACATTCGCCCATGCACTCAAGATCTCTCTCGTCTTAGTCTACGAAATATTAAAGCACAAGAAGCAGTAATTTTCTTTTAAATCAGCGTAAATCAGTGTCTAGCAATACAATTAAACAATATTAGAACGTTCACTTCTTTAAAACATTTTAAACAATATCAGTCTATTATTTCCTCAAACTAATGAATCTTGATTTTATTTCGAAATAAACAATTTGTCATCCAGGAAAATTGGAATATAACTGTAGCCTAAATTAAAGATCCTGTCACGTACATGCATAGTAATATACCCAGATTTATTGTTTTTCACTAAAGATGGACATAAAGATGATTAAATGACTATTTGCTATCCATAAAGCTGAAAAGAAAACGAATCTCGTTCTAGGACGGACAAGAAGGAATATAGAGTGGGGAGGGGGGGCTCCCTTATCGAGCTTAACACTCATAATTCATTTTTGAATGTCTTCCGTAATTAAGTTCTATAAAAAGTATTAAAACATAAATGTTAAAAATTAAATTTCCGGAATCTACATCTCTTGCAGAATTTGTATAATTATTCATATGAAACTAAAATTAAAACTGCCCCCATACCATTATGTTAAATGATTTCAATTTAAAATTAAATTGACCTCAATTTCACTTCCTCAAAATTATCAAATATTTTCCCATGAAGAAAATGAGCCATGGGTCAAAACAAGTGGTAATCTGATGTTGGGAGATCTGTATTATAGGCAGGAGTTCGAACCCATCAAGTTCTTAAAATTTTTTTCTTTGGCTGGACGAGAATCAAATGGATTTAACAAGATTTAGAATGCCCTAATTATTAAATAGTATTAAAACATTTACAGTACTCTAATATCTTGAATTTGATTAAATGAGTCAGAAACATTTTTGAAATATTTTATGAGCTATAAATCTTGTACAAATTAGTAAAACAGTGAACAAAGCCTTTTTGAATTATTATTATTTAATTAAATAAAAATCAAGAGCCATTTTGGAGCATTATTTTTTCTTTATACATAACTTCCTATCCTAAAATGTATTATGTTCAACATTAGTGTTTTCTTTTTTTTTTTACTTTAAGAGAAACTTAGTTTCCTATTCATGATCATTTTTTAATTGACTTATAATCCCTTCCCAAAAAGAAAACTAAAGCTTACTTGATATAGGGAATGTTGGCTGGCACATGGTATTTTGAACCTGGATCAAAGTCTTTCTCAGATCGTAGGACAGGCGGCTTAATCCCTCCAATTTTTTCTCTGTAAAAATAAATTTATTAATTTATATATTGGAAATAATATAATATATTAATGGCTTAATGCAGTCTTATATTCAGAATAATAAAATAAAAGTCATAATATTGTTCCTCATCATACAATGGTGTTAATTTTAAATATATAACTTGTTCCTTAAGGAATTTAAAACTGAAAATCTATGTTATATAAAACTTTTTCCCCGATAAATTATTAAAAACTAAGTACTTCATTTGTTCACGTAGGCTTCGACGGTTGTCAGAAGTATTTACCGTTTCTTCTTCCGGGTTGGACCGTGTCAAATTGGTGTTATTTGCCGAGCTTTCGCACATGAAATTCTCTTTTCAGTCATGAAGAAGCCATCACATGATGTGCGAAAGCTCGGCAAATAACACCAATTTGACACGGTCCAACCCGGAAGAAGAAACGGTAAATAAATACTTCATTATTTTTCTCAAACTTATTTAATATCATGAAGATTTATAGTTACCTATAGCACATGGTGATTCAAATTTGTTACTTGTCTAATGAAAATAAGTGCTTTCATAGAAATGCTAGTTCAACTTTACTTATTTAATAAGAAAAAGTTTTTTTTTTTTCCTAAATTTGGGATTTTAGATAAGTATTAAATAATTGGATATTTTTGGCTCTTAAAATAATTTTTTTTATTAATTTATTTGTTTTATAGCAAACAATTTCACTACATTTAATTCATAGTATTCCTTTTTGTTATAGTCTCACTGAAACATTAATATTCAGTAGGAAAATAACTCTTGCATAATTGAATTCATAAAAAGCAGAAGATTTCTTTCACCTATAGTCCCACCATCTGCAGTTGTAGTTGTCTTTATTCACATCGCCTCGAAAGACATCCCAGCGCCAACTTTCAAGTGCCAAGCTGAAGGCAAGGAATGGAAGTTTTTGTAATGCCATGGAGTATAAGTGATTTATATTGTGTGGAACATCATCCTGAGATGAAACCATCAACCCAAGGGTCTGAAGGTGTTTTGGAGATCCAATAAACAGAGCGATGGCTTCACTTATACCCTCATGGAAACCTAGAATTTAAAAAAGAGCAATGAATGTAACTCATCTTTAAATGCTCATTTAGGTAGTTGAATTTTCAGAGTAGAAATAAGTAAGAATATTAAATAATAATTATTATAATTATGACAATAAAATTATGAGATCTCTAATCTGAAGAAAGCTGTTAACAACAGTTTGTTTATTACCAGAGCAAGTAAACTCCTATAATTAGTAATAATTCTTGCTTAATTAATTTATTTGATATCATTTCACCACCCTTACTCCATATTACACATACTGTAAGAAGAGTATATTAATGGTTAGCAGGCTTATTCCCCCAATTCTTTACATATGACAAGGCTACTTCTGAAATGGAGATTACTTTGTTGATGATAGATTACACTTTCTAATTAAAATAATAACTATATTTTGACATGTTTATTTTTCTGAAATCCAGACCATCTGTCTGGGTAAAATATACAAATATTCTTTTTTCCATTAATTTGGAAGAGGTTATGAAAACCCTCATATATCCATCATAATAAAGTTAAAAATTCTCCATTACAGCTAGTCAGGAAGGGAGGATCTTTATACAGGTAGTCCCCTCCCCCCCCCCCTTTACTGTATTTCACATAATTATGGCACTGGGCAGGCTTCTATTTCTTGACTAAAGGCTGCCCAGGATGTAACTCGAACCAACGGTGCCAGACTGTTTGCAAGTTCCACACTGAACGTTTCAATAAACCCAGCACCCTACCCAGATGATTGGATATTCTAAGGACAGATTTTTCACTTAAGCGAAGAAGGACAGGTTCATTTAATTAAATACCAGATAATTATTAGATTTTTCCTAAATTTAAATTAGAAATTTCAACTTTTATGAATGTCTATTTTACTGAAATTCTTTTTAAAAAAAATAAGTTCCTTGACAATAAAAATTAAAGTTGCTACATTTTATTTTCCTAATAATAGTGCATTTATTTAAAATATTACCAGGGTTGGCTCCATCTCTAAAAACTTTATGCAGGTTTCTATACTCCAAAAAGTACTCAATATGAGTCATTTCATGATGCATTGTGACTAGATCACTCTGAGTTACATGGGTACACATTTTAATCCTGAAAAAACGAAAACAAACAACAAGATTATAAACTAGTAAGAATTTACATACATACTTATTCCCAGTTATTGTATAATAATAATAAAATTGTTATTTTGATTATTTTTACTGGAGTTTGAGTACATGACAATTTCACAGCATGATCAAATAGTTTTATTCTTTAAATTACTTAGAGTAATCTTACACTTAGAATAAAATAATAATGGTATCCTTAAATTCAAAATAAAGAATACGTCATTAAGAAAGTACTCATTTCCTTATAGTTTACTTTTATTTTGATATATCATTTTAATACTATTACAATGAGAATCATAGACATCTTTCATCTTATTTATTTCTCAGTTCATCTAGACATGTAAAAGTCAGAAGTTTAATATTTTGAAGAAAACTGCAACTAAATGATTTAGTTTTTGTCAATTAAATAATGAAGCCTTAACTTAATAAAATCAAGCAATAAAAAATATCTAATACTTTAAAAATGACAATTTCAAGAATTAGGGAATTTTAATTCAACTTACTTAGGAATTACATAGCTCATAAAGTTACTAAACATACTTTTTTTTAATTATTAATCACACATCTAATGTCAACTATAATTATTGATATAAATAGACACTTTTTTAAATGTATTATTTAGCATATAGTGATTATTCTTTCTCTTCAATTTACAATAATTAAGTTATACATTAAAAAGTGGCCTACATTTTGTATTTGGATGAATAATAAAAAATACAATTTTTCTGTCACTATTAACTTTTTCAATATGTTTGAAATGTAAAGTTCTAGCTACATTCATGGAAATCAAATATAGAATAATAACAATGTAAAAGAAATACTTGGGAAATGAAAGCGAATTGTCCACAAAATAAAAGGAAACCATAATAATCACGAAGATGGAGGGATATAAATTTCAGTTACAGAAGAAACTGATTGGTAGATATTTAGACAATTTGAAATATTTAATTCTTCATGCCCACAGAAACAAATCAAAAATTCAAAAGCATTAACAATAAATATAATTTACTAATAAGTTAAGTTAAAAAAATAATTGCACCTAATTGTTTTTTCATTAATTAAAATTTAGTAAACAGAAAAGGAAGAATAATTAAAATGCATTGAAGACCTGCCTAAGAAAGCTGTTTGAGTGAGATGATCTTCAACAATATCAATACCTCTACAGTTTAGTCTCTGCCAGGTCAAGTTTGGCAAGCATCTAGCAAAAGCTTTTCTTTCAAAAAAGGACTCAGGCTGGGTGGCTGCCTGTCCCTAACATTATTCAAGATTTACTTGGATCATGCTGTGCAATCACCGAATGAATACTGGAAATTGAAGGGCATTGTCATAGAGGGTGACATGTATTCCTTGTGATTTTATAATTTTTTTTTTTTTGTGGTATTTAATCCCATGTAAATTTTAACAATTTTTAGTGCAAGGGAACAGAATAAAAAATCTAACTGTCCCAGCCAGGACTCGAACCTGGATCTCCTGCTATCCGGGCCGGTGCATTTAC
>KZ810465.1:25789-39198 GCA_000696205.2 Oncopeltus fasciatus
ATATATATATATAATTTTAACTCAATAAGTGAGGACAAAATTTGTATTAGTCAATAGAACGAAGTCCATAAAAAACAGTATATTCATAATGGTAGTTTGATTTATCTATTCAGTTAAAAGTTATTGAGCTATAAAAATAGAGATTTCATTTAAGGTAGCTTATTTTTGCCTTGTTTTGCTTTTTTACTTCTGTAAAGGGGAAAATTCAGTAGAGACTCATTGAAGTTTGTGTGTTTTTATGGTTATAAGTGCTTAAGTGAATGTCAGTACCAGAATTGGTTTTCTTGTTTTTCTTCTGACAATTTTGATATAATAATGAACCGATCGGTCTATTGTTTAAAAAACTGATAAAATTTTTCAAAAATTCAAGGAAAATTGACAAATTTCATCTGGTGGCATTATTTAGGAGCTGAACATCTATCATGTGACAGTTTTGAACCGTTTACATAAAGTTTTATTCATTTGATATACAATTGTATATCAAAAGAAGATTGATACTAAGGTTCCATATTAATTAAAAGAAAAAAAATTAATGGCCCAGGTATCCATTTGTGAATGACTGATGAAGCTGAAAGTAGCCAGTTTTAAACAATTGAATATAGATGATGGAAAGTGGATCCCTTATGACAATAATTTGTGAAAACTTTTGTAGTTAAAGCTTAAAGATGATCACAAATGCCTGGATTTCAAGTAAGGTCATGATGAGTGCTTGGTGGAATTTTAAAGGAATCATTTATCATTAGATGATTAAACCTGGCCAAACTATTAACTTAGCAACTACTACCTGCGACTAGTAGTTGTTGGATTAAAGAAAAACAGCCAAATGATCAGGATAGGTCAGAATTGATCACTAGGAAAGGTGTTCTTTTGTATCAGAGCAGTCCTAGATCACTTAGATATTTAGTGGCTCTGCAAAAAATGAGAGAGCTAGGTTGGAAAGTTCTGGTATCAAAAGAGGCTTGTACAAATCATTTGTCTGTTGTTGGTTTTTTGTTTTTCTGTCTAGAAGTTTCAGAACTTCTACAGTGACAAAATAATGATTATACCAGAAAAGTGATGAAATATCATTGACACAATATGGTGCATATATCATGATCGGAATTTGAAATGTACATGAATAAATTTATTTGGAAAAAAATATTTTTTTTCCCAATCCTTCTGGAGACGGATATTATATTATTATATTATTTAGGCATATTCTCCCAATTTATTCTACATTAACCAATAATAGAATATAATACTATAAAAAATCGTTTTGTTTTTTGCATTTAGATTTTAAAAAGCACAATTATAATTGTTGCTTGTATCTCAAGCTTCAAAATTTATATTAAGTGATTCTCTATATGTTTTAAATATAATATAAAAAATAAATAAATGATTATATCCAAAAGATTTTTATTTTCTTCTAGGTCTGTAAACAAATTTTTGTAAATTATAAAGTACTTAAAAATAAGTAAAAATAGTTCTTTAGTTTTATTTTTTCAAATTTATGAAGGACTTCCCTCTTCAAAGGATTCTTTTAGGTTTATTCCATAAGGTAACAAGGATACCAAAAAAACAAAAAAACAAGGACTTTCAAATGGAAATGGAAAATTTAACTACCTATAATCCCTTTTGTTGCAGAAGTCCCAAGCAGATGGTTGGCATATCACAAGTCTATCAGGAGGTTCAATCAGTAGAGAATTCTCTCTAACATCTGGTGGCATACCCGACAAATTAAGTGAGAGAAAGAAATCTTCAGCCAAGCGAAACATTGTACTTGGAGTGTAGCCCTGAAAAGTAATAGACACTTTATGAATATTACAAAGGAGAAAATTCAATCTCAATTCGCTGCAATATCACAGAATTAGTATGATATTGCAGCGAATTGAGGTTTACAATTACGTATAATATCAATAGATTGTTATCTATTGCCATGTAAAATTGAGGTGTTGATAGAAAATATTAAAATTGATTTTTTTGGCTATGATAAAACACTGAGAATTTAATGTGTGAAAGAAAATATTGCAAACGTATGTTTTAATATCTATTTATTCAGATATTTAAAAATAAATTTCCACATAAGTAATTTACAAGACTAAAGTTCATTTTTTATGGTCTCTAAATTTTCTGTTGAACCAAACATATTTAAACTTGAAAAAATTAATAATATAAAAAAGAAATAAAATAATAAAAAATGAAAAAAAAAAAAAATAAGAAAGAAAATTTACTGTTTACCTGTTGGAGCATTTGAGGTGTTACATCCGGAAAAAATTTCCCTGGATAGGGTATAGTTATGTCAAGAACATTGCTCCAAGATTGGCCCCACATATTTCCTAAGAAAGAAATTTAATGAATTTGAATAATTAAAGAATAAAATGAAACAAATAAAGCTGGCATTGTAATTTAAGGGAGACTATTAAAATTTGACAAAATTATTAGATTAAAACCCATTTTTTTACTTACATACATAATGACATATATATCAATCAATATTCAAACAAATTAAATATTTCAACTGATGTATATTTCTTCTAATATTTGAATTAAATAAATCTGCAGGCAGTTGGTCACTAAGAGGTTTACTTAAAACATTCATTATATTTAATTATATAATTTTCTTTAATAAATGCTGGAGAAATTAGTCAGGGTTTCAGCCAGGATCAGAAAAATAAAGTACTCCAAAATTGTTGGTTAATTAATTTTGGTTAATTAATTTATTATTGCCGACGTTTCAACTTAACTTGCAAGTCATCATCAGGGCTGAAATACAATACACACTATTACACTTATAGTTATTACAAGTGGAAAAAACCTTATTTCTGATTCCACATAAGTCAGCCAATATTTATTTAGAAATCTTTGCCTTTTATAGCTCTCAATGCCCAGTTGTTGTTTCTTCTTTCTGTGCTTCTGTTCATAATGACTTAGAGGATACCTGGTGTGCTCATAGGTAAAACCTAGCACTAATTAGAAATCATTCTTCATTATGGGGGGAAAAAAGGAGGCCAGAATGTTGTGCTGACCACAAGCCTCTATAAGTAATGTAAATCTTGCATTATAAGGAATGAGAGAATGACATTGAACAATTGTATATTATAAGAAGACACATTTTTTAAAAATATATTCCTTTTCTGAATTAGGAACTAACTTCATGCTAATTAGTAAATTTTTCTTCAAAAAGGAAAATAAATAAAATGCAATTCGAATTATTTTTAAATGATATTTATTAGTTAACTTTAAATCACTTACCTAACACATGAGCAGGTAATGGTGCATCCCTACCAATCTTTTCTGGCCCATATAGATCTCTCAATTTCCTCCGAACATAGGCATGAAGTTCCAAATAAAGGGGCCGTATTTGTTCCCATGTTTCATTTAAATCACTTATAAATGAATCAGATTCATAGGGGAACAATAAGTACTCAGTATAATCAGTAAAATCTAAAATAAGCAACAAAGGGTTATTGTCTTGAAAATTATTAAAAAGAAATAATTCATAACATTAAGTTAGTATAAACCATAAATAAAACATATACAAAAGTAAGATGGGTTACATTTTTCTTTCTTTTATTTTTGGGAGGGGGGTACAAATAAACCTATTCCAGAGCCCTATTATTATTTATTATATATACTTATTATTGAAATAAAATAAATAAATTCAAGAAAAATTAATAAAGTTAAGGATTTGATATTATGCAGTAAATATACTTTATCATATATCAAATAATAGTCAGTAGTCCTTTGAAAAAAAAAGGTTTGTATGAGAATGAATAATAAGAAGTATAAATTGGAGACTAAATTAAAATTTGAATTTAAAACATCATAAGAAATGAATAGTCTATTAAATAATCCAATTTTTCATTATAGCTAGCATTACATAAATTACAAGAATAATTTATCTCGGAGTAAACTTTTTTTTCATCCATCTGTGTATTTTTTAGTTTTTAGTCTCTATTTTTGGCATTATCTAAAAATTTAAGGTAATCTTATAAAGGGGTTATTCATTTTTAAGTTTTATTTACTTTTTCAATCATTTGTTTATATGATTGAACATATATTTTAACTTGGTGCTTGCCCTACTTTTCAATATCTCTTTTCAATTTCACTTTCAGATTTGACCAGACGAGTGTACTTGCTACTGCCTTCTACCCTTCAGTCTCAACTTTTCTCTAATTCTCGAGTAGTCTTACTTTCCATTAAGTAGTTTCAAAAATGTACTTCTCAGTCGTTCTACAAGTCTACAGCATGTTCAATACATCTTAATCCCTCTAATTTGAGATTCGAATAGACTTCCCTAAACAATGAATTTGAGCTCTCATACCTTATATTCTCCGTCTTCATTGGTTTCTGTACTCCATTCTGTACAGAAACCAATGAAGACGGAGAATATGAGGTATGAGAGTTCTATATTCATTGGTGGTAGAAATAATAATAACCCTTTAAATTAATTTGAGATTTGAATAGACTTCCCTAAACAATAAAAATGCATTTTGTAACATATTCTTCTTTGATGTTTCTTTCATAGGACTAAAGGAGAATCATTTTTTTATTGGTGAATAAAAATTGTAATATTTAAAAGGATCCATTTGTTCATAATTAGCCATATCCTTTCCAGAACAGTTGAACTGTACCCTGTAGTCTACAAATATTGCTAGAAAGTATTCAAAATATCTTCATGGCCTAGGTATAATATTTAAAACAAAAACATACTATTAAGTCGAGCTGCATAATTACTCAGTTCAACAATTTGATCATATAAATCCCTGATTTTTTGTCCACTTTTTCTATGCCATTCAATCCAAGTATGCTGTAGCTGGTCCCAATTTCTACTCTTAGCCATTATTCCTGCTAAATCTGAGAACAAATACATTTAATAATAGTAATAATATAATTAAGTATATGTTGTAATACTTAAGCATAAAACTTTTAATAATTTAATAATTAGCATTGCATTTATTACCTGGTTCAAGTCGTAAATTGCATTTTAAGGGATTGTGGTAATCACAGGTGGTAGCACTATTGTAAATAGCCAACATGTCATTAATTAGTCTGTTGTACTGAAAAAAAAAAAAAATATGAGCTCAACCCTACAGGCCAAACAAACAAGTATTATCACAACTGACAATTATTAGTAGTTTTGCCAAATTAGTAATACTACTACTATATAAATAGAAATATAATTAAGAATGAAGTAGGAAGTTTAATTGTTTTCCCCACTCGTCAGCCTAGCCTTCAATGACAAAATTATGGCCTATAAAAACAAATTAGACATTTTCTCTTCTCTATATCTTTCCTAATGATACATTTTTGTGAAATTAGACCAACATGTTGTGACAACTTTGCAGTTAGAGATGACTACGAATTACTTCTGGGCTTTAAGGGTAAAACATCCCTCACCTAAGAGCGGCATTATCTAAGATTTCCCATGTATCATTAATATTGAATATAAAAAATAAATTATGTATTTTATTTTATAAACCAAAAATATTCTAATATTTAAGAGAAAAGTAAAGCTGACTTTAGGCTCACCAGTCATCATGTAAGGAAAAGCAATTCTTCTACCAATAAAATAAAGCAAATTGTTTTGATTTTGAAGAATTTATTTGTGGTTTAGCATAGATTTTCAATAAAAAATTAATTGTTTCAGGAGTTTGCAAATTAGCAAAAATATTATATAATATAAATGTTATAAAACAAAATTTCTTCTCAATGTTTTTCTATACATTTTTTAAATTTGTGTTTTTTGGATCTACCTTGACCGAACCCCAACTAAAATCATTTAATAATAATATCTACGGTGAAAAAAACTCTCCTTTTGAACTATAGAAATAGGTTTTAGTGGAAGACCAAAATTTATAATCGCAATATCTTCGTTGTTATTTGAGTTAAGAAAATGTTTATAGTATAAAATAGGCGTAAAATGTAATATTCTAGCCTTTGTATTCTGTACTGTTTGTGTTGTATTTTTACGAAAACTCTTTTTAAGTAAGATATTTACGAATGTAAATACGATGGTCGAGTGGATCCCCCACTCTACCTTCCCGGCAAGTCTAGAGCTAACTTCTATAGTCATAGCTTTTACAGTCATTTTTCCCTATGGCTGTAATCAAAATTCCATTATGAGGCATCAGCTTAGTTAAAGCAGTCCCAGAGCGACGGACGTTTCTTGTTTTCAATCCCAGAAGAAAAAACATTACACAATTATAACTGAAATTATATGTCAACATTATAGAAAAATATATATATTGCGGAACTTTTAAATTTCCAAGATAACCCAACCCATTACCGTAGTCTTGATCTTGCTACATCACTTAGAATTCCTTGAGACGCCTCATTCAAATGTCGAGTTTGAATCTACGCCAGCCGATAAGGAAGTAAATAAAACTAAAACTATTATCTAGTATGGTGGTGCAAGGGATCGGGAAAGAGGAGACAAAGCTGATTCGCCACGCTGTCGTTACGTAATAATAATGTATTATTGTAAATACACAGAGGTGAGTTTACGTCATTCAATGTACTCTGCACATAAGATACATTAACTCAATAGACAAGTTTGTTACACTAAATTAAGATCTCAAGCATGGTAAATAGGATGTCATGCTGTTTCTATTTATTTTTTTTTTCCCCCAGTTATAACAAATACTCACTGTCCCCGTGGTGTAGTGATTATCCTGACTCATATGCCTAGGATTGGATATATAAGATCTGAATAGCTGCAATATTCTAAAATGCGCTGAAAGGTCTTCCAACAGTATCCAGAATCCTTCGTAAGTCTGTCTATAGAGTGTAGATTGAATAGTATGGCATGATAAAATGGGGACTTTGTTTTTCACCTGCGAGAGAAGATTCTATTTTATGGAAGACCCCATAAAAGAGATGAGAAGGCAAATGGAACTGGGAAAACAAGCAATTATTCGCTGGAAGTGTTTCCATGTACACACGGCGCTAAGAGTAGTAGTACTAGACCATGCTGTCCAGAAGAATTATCAGCTGTGGACCGAGCAGTTAGTGACAGGTCGTTCGAGACAAACAGGTCATGACTGACAGGTTAGCGACGACAAGAAGCGGCCTCCTCTAGCACATGGAAGACACTCCTTCTTACCGGAATGACGGTCATTACGTTCTCGAAGAGTCTCTCTCGTTCTCAAGAGACAGATGGAGTCAATAACACACTAATATGCAGGGGTGGCACCGTCTTGGATCTCTTCAGTAATCTCAACTATGGAGCTAGAGATTTACTTCCAGCCCTGGGTTATTATTCAGAAATAACAGTATTCAAAAGTACAAGGGTGCTTAGAATAGAGTGGCTTCCTGTAGTTTCTCCCTACATTACTCTGAGTGGCTGAAAGAGAGATACAAAAATTAGCTGCATTTGTTCAATTTTTCTTTCGATTGTTTTCCTTAATAATTTTAAGTGATTGGTTCAAAGAATACACTAAAATATTATTATAATGAAAAATAATTTTTGGGTTTGAGGTAAACCCCCATTTTAATATCTCGGTAAATAAAAATTGAAAACATTAACATTTCGCATAGATTTATTACATTTGGTTTTATTTCGAAAATTTGAATATTTCGTAAACTGCAATTCACAAGCGATTTTCAATCGAACAATAGGTTGCAATTAAGCCCTCGATCCAAATGGTTCATTTTCGCTCAAAAGTGACATACCACATTTTATTATGCAGAGAACACACACACACACACACACATATATATATATACATTTTTTCTAACTGGTAATAATAAAGCTATATATTTATTATTCCTCCCCCTCTCTATTTTTCCANTATATATATATATATATCTGTCAAGTACGTTTCTCCAGATTTTGCTAAAAGACCTAAGTTCAATTTTTTGGTTACAAATTAGTTTTAATTATTTAACTACCAGCATCGAATTCCTGATAATCCTCTCTTCATAAAACTTGGCGGTCAACAATTTACCTCCAAATTGAAAATATGTTTAGTTTCGGTAAAGATCTACTGAAATTTTACAGAAGTCGCATCTGTTTAGTGCCAACGCAAATAGCTTACGAGATATAAGCTGGAAAACATTTGTAGAATTTAATTTGAATGTCCTTGAGGGAAATCGTGGCTAAACGGCTGCACTTATCGAGAAAAAATTTAGAGATTAGCCCCCTGTGCGCTATAGTGGAAACGTGTAACAGCTGGAACGCTTTTTAGCGCTCTTGCAGGAGCCTCATGTCAACAGTGACCTGTCTAAATGGATCTATGTCTATTCCTTATCAACAATAGTGGCACCAGTCAATCTAATCTCCTCATGAGGCATGATTCAGCATTTACCAAAAGTGGTTTTCGAAATTGAAACGTACGAATCACGACATTCATGTTTTATTTTTATTTTTTCATCAATGAATCATTATACTTAATGATCAATAAATCTTGAATGATTAAACACAGAAAAATTAATATACATAAATAACACATCTTGTCAATAATTACGTATATTAAATTATACAATATAGGAAAAAGTAAAAAATAAATAGTATTATAAAAAGTCTCAAACAATTTTAAATATATAATTATCAGTACAAATACTTTTGTAAGGAAAGTTGTAGTGATATTTCATACAGATATTTAAAAATGGCCTCAACTTTCATAAATATATACAATGTATTCTTCTTTCATTGGTCAACAAGTAGAGTACTTTAGATGAATCCAGATGATATTCTTACACTGTAAATATGGGATGGTTAACAAATAACTTTTTTTTCGCAAGAAGCATAACAAATTAAAAGCTAACTCATAAGGTTTTAACATTTCTGGAGGAGGAATTTTTGAAACATAAATTGGTTGGTGGTTCGTTGGCCGTCGAGTATTATGCTGGGGAAGTTACTCTGGTTTTCGGTCAGGATCAGAAAAATATAATACTCCAAAATTGTTTATTAATTATCTTATTATTGGTGACGTTTCGATTTAACTTGTAGTCATCAGGGTGATAGTGATGTCGGAAGAGATCTCCGAGGGAGGTTAATGAACGCATCTCAGGGTGCAGAACTGAACTATTTCTTCTTCTATACAGCAGTTTAAGCTCTGCACTCTGTGATGTGATCACAAACCTCCCTCAGAGATCTCTCCGGACATCACTATCGCCCTGATGATGACTTACAAGTTAAGTCGAAACGTCGGTTAATAATAAAACAATTTCCCAGCAATTTCGGAGCATTTTATTTTTCTGATCCTGACCGAAACCCAAACAAGAGTGAGTAACTAATTTTATTTTACAAGCCAAAAAATGCATTCATGATGTTGCTAAGGAAAATCTAGACTTTCAGGAAGAAAGGAGTGGTAAAAGTACTCAACACTCAAAGTTACATTCTATCCCCTCTTAATAATTGTTCTTCGTAAAAGTAAATAGAAAAACTTCCCGCTCATTATTTTGAATCGTTTAGGGAACTAGAAATAAAACTTCTCCTACCTCCCCGGCTGAGGTAGAGTTTTATTTCTATCTCCCTTTGCGATTCAAATTAATAATAAAATGTGGGATTACATTACTACAACTATAATCTTCATTTTCCGCTCATGTTTTACAAATTTGGAAACATGCAGTTATATAGTGGAAACGGAGTTCATTAATAATTAACTTGAAACGAGTGAAAAATTGGAGTCCTACAAGAATCAATTCTTAACCCTTTCTAGTACATCCTATATTGTCCTAACCTTCAATCGTCTGCTTCGAGGTTCCCAATACCTGCAGGCGACAGACAGCTACTCATAAATTCGAAAATCCTTGGTGCAAAGAGGAATTTCGTCTCAAATTTAACTCTGCTAACTATGAAAGTCGAAAAATTTCCTGGGTATCTAGAAACCCTACGGTTATACGAAGCTGTAGGAAGTACAAAGGCCCTAGGAATCACACCGAAACTCTTTCGACTAGTCCAGCTTGCCTCGGATACGACCAAGTGTTCATTCAACGAGACTTCATTGCCTTCCTTTAATTATATACAATTTACTTATTTATGTTCTTGTCAAAGCTGACCATTAATAGCGTAGGCTGTAGAGAAGTTTTCCTCTTCTTCTTCTTCTTCTTCTTCTTCTTCATATAACCTTTCCTTCTATTAGCAATATTTGACAATTTTTTCAACATGCATCTTTGGAAAGCCATAACTAGTTTTTTTTTTTTGCGTGTCAACCATTGCTGTCATTAACGCCAATCATTTCGTAATGTTTCAATATCTTTCTATAAATCAAAATTAATAATAGTTAATTCAATCTTAAATACTTCTTTTAATTTAGAAATATAACTATCTTTATTAAGTATTTTAATATTTGACCAAAGTATTCGACGAAAAAAGAGCACATGAATAAAAAAAACAGATGGTCAGTATAGAACCTCAAATTACTGTAATGGTAAAAGATAATAATAACTTTCGTTGTTATCAATTAAATATTATATATGTTAAATATCAAAATTGGTTGAGTGGTAATTTTCAAAGAGAATGCTACCTCCCCTTTCAAATTTTTCCAACAAACTTTTACTGCAATTTAAAAATAAACAAAGAGAAATCACGAGGTTTGATGCATTAATTAACTAATCAACCAAAGGCTGATGATCTGCCTTCTGATTTCCTAACAAAACTTTGTATGTTGTATTCAATGTTTTTGTGGAAGTAAAGACGTATTTTGGCAGACTAAGGAAGTCAGTTCAGTATAAGTCAATGGTAGAACAATAGGCCTTTACCATAAGTATAAAAGCCGATTCCAGCGAAGAAGGACAAACCGCGGCTTTGAGGAGTGACGCAATACAGCCTTCAATGAGACGTATATTGAAAAAAGGATTCGCGGGACGGGTGAGGCAATGTGAGGAGGGCACCGAGGTAGGACACAGAGAAAGGCTTCTTTACCTGCTTCCCAGGACTCAATGACGTCCCAATCAGAGATCTTCACGTCACATCTGTTGAAGCCCTGATCTGTCCAGAGAGGGCGATCTCGCCGTACTGTACACACCAATATTCAAACCCCAATCGAACTCACAATGGCAGATGGTTTATTTAAATTTAAGACCCACATAATAATATTATACTGTATTTATTCACAGAAGTCATTTCATACTTGACTCATTTTTTGAGAAAGGCTTCATTTTTATTTTAGCCTATTATACTTAAAAATCAATATATATAATTAAATTATCAATGATCCTCATTTTATTTTTAATTTATAAATTATTTTAATATTTTATTTAATTCAATGAATCTTAAATTTTTTTATATTACACATACATATATAGAAATAAAAAATAAAAAATTTCAGCCTCCTTTTTCAACAATAGATACCTTCTTATGTCATAGGCAGAATAATCTGTATATATATACATATATACACACTTAGACCCAGATTATTCTACCTGCGACAGAAGAAGGTGTCAATTGTTCAACAAAAAAAAGTTGAAATTTCTTTTAAAACCTATTTATTCTATCCTCTTTGTCTATCCCACGAATATACGTAAAAATTGAAAGATACAATTTTATGACACAGAAATTATTGACCGTGGTTCAGAGATTATCTACCTCTATCTGGTTAAAGAGGTAGTTGAACTTCAGTCAGTTGAAAATAAAAGTCCGTTCTGAGAGAGTTGCATAAACTGAGCGGATGGCCCCATTTTTTCTTAAAGGCGGCCAAAAATAAGAGAAGGTGGGAAGTTTGTCTTATAATCTTAAGAGCGTAAAAAAATGGTGACTAAAACTGGTCCGAGACTGACTGGAATGAAAAGTGGGAGCTAACCATCGTAGATTTATTCCTATATATCTCCCTCGTTAGGTTTTTTTTTATATTATATTATATATTTGAAATATTAGTATTATATTTGAAAAATTTTGCTCATCTGAAATATGAATTAAGGTACCATAAATATGTATAAAATATTTATTCGGTTGTGGTTTATTATCCCACGTAAATTTTAAACAATGAAAGGGACGATTCCCTCTCCCCTCCATCTCTTCCTCCATCTTAATCACTTTTAGCCGTTAACTAATTCATCCATAGTTTTTAAAAACGAAAAAGTCTGGTTTCATTGTTTTAAGAATTGCGGACGGTGAGGCGCACAGAGCCGTATAGTTTTGTACACAAAGATTTGTAACGAACCAAACTTATAGCTTCTCAGTATTTCAAAGGTAGACAAGCTCTATTGAAATTTTTAAAAAGGTTGCGTCGAGTTACTAACAAGAAATTTTTAAGATGACACATTTTTTACAAAATGTAATTTGTCAATATTTCGTCTTACTTTACTTCAAGAGCTATCGTCACGAGAAGGAAATAATTATCAAACTGAAAAAATCACAAAACTGACTTCGACAAAAAAGTAAAACAACCAGGAAAGATTGCTTTTTTTCGTTCAACAAATTCACCAATTTGTAATAACCTCTTTGACTGTACAATTTTATGTTTTGGATAAAGAGGAAGTTGTGGACAGTTGATACATGCATTGAAGAAGTAACTTCTTGAAGAGGTAGGAAAGAGTAACTTTCTATCCATCGAGATAGAACTCCAACACCACTAGTTCATTTGCAGAGCGGAAGGGATTTGGATTGTACAAACTCGATAGCTAATTCTCCTACTTCTTCAAATGTAAGGGACAACACAATGTCTCTCACTTCACAAAAGTCCAGTACAGGACGCACTACATCGAAGTTCTACAGAAATACGCCAGAGGATTCTTCCTGAATTGAGACAACTCGAGACATAGAAGAGGAATGTGGGATTGGCCTCCACGTGAGCTTCCATTGTCCGTTCCGGCTTTCCCACACCTTGAAGAGTATTATATCTCTCCCACCTTGACCTCAATGCACCTTCTACATATTATCTTCTCTCTAAATTCGAGACAAAGGGACTTGATGAGAAGGAAAGTATGTGTCGACTTCGAAGTCCATCTTAATGAGACGATTTGGCTCATCACTGACTTAACCATCTAACTCCATGATGGGGAATACGATTTAAAGTAACATATACCTACTTAAAGAAAGATTTCTTTAGCAACTATATTTTTATGTACCTGGTTCTGCTAAAGTACCTACTTTTTGAATAGAAACATTGCAAGTAAATAATCATGTGAGAATGGTCGGGGTTTCGGCCAGGAAGAAAAAAATATACACCAAAATTTGGAGTAATATTTTTATTTATGCCAACGTTTCGGCTTAGCTAGTAAGCCATCATCAGGGCAATGGCGTTGAGTGGAGAAATCTCCCCAGGGTGAACCATGTTGAGTAGACATGGTTGATGGTTAGTTGGCCGTCTCGAATATCATGTGAGAATGGTCGGGGTTTCGGCCAGGAAGAAAAAAATATACACCAAAATTTGGAGTAATATTTTTATTTATGCCAACGTTTCGGCTTAGCTAGTAAGCCATCATCAGGGCAATGGCGTTGAGTGGAGAAATCTCCCCAGGGTGGTTGTTCACATTGTAAACTG
>KZ810466.1:8166-21922 GCA_000696205.2 Oncopeltus fasciatus
TAAGTCGGTCAGGAAGAGAGAAGGCTTAAAGAGAGATGAAACTTTAAATGAATCCTTGCTCTTCAGAATTTATTATGAAATAAAGAAAGAAAACTCAGTATTTGACGTTATTTTTGCAAAGCGTTCGGTAAGTCGGTCAGGAAGAGAGAAGGCTTAAAGAGAGATGAAACTTTAAATGAATCCTTGCTCTTCAGAATTTATTATGAAATAAAGAAAGAAAACTCAGTATTTGATGTTATTTTTGCAAAGCGTTCGATAAGTCGGTCAGGAAGAGAGAAGGCTTAAAGAGAGATGAAACTTTAAATGAATCCTTGCTCTTCAGAATTTATTATGAAATAAAGAAAGAAAACTCAGTATTTGACGTTATTTTTGCAAAGCGTTCGGTAAGTCGGTCAGGAAGAGAGAAGGCTTAAAGAGAGATGAAACTTTAAATGAATCCTTGCTCTTCAGAATTTATTATGAAATAAAGAAAGAAAACTCAGTATTTGACGTTATTTTTGCAAAGCGTTCGGTAAGTCGGTCAGGAAGAGAGAAGGCTTAAATAGAGATGAAAATTTTAAATTATATTTCTTAACCTGGATTGTGGGTTTTCTTTATAAGTAAGTGAAAACACACTTGTCTTCTCGACAAAAAATCTATTTTTTTCGTTCAAACGTTTTCGACCCTTTGAAGGTGAAATTGAACGTGATCCATGAAACGTCCACGTAAAAATTTGGGCAAGTAACATAGATTCTGTGGGGAAGACAAGGGTATTTTTATTCACTCATAAAATTTTAAATTGTTATTATCAGCGTGAAAATATTAAGTACTTAAAATGTAATTTTATAAAGTTTTAATCTAGAACATTTTTTGAAAAAGGCATATTATAGAGAATATTTAAGAATGCAACTTTGAGAATCGGGTGGAACCCTTTATTTTCAACATATAGAAACCAAAATATTTATTTTGCTTTATATCCCAAACTGTTAAATTACATTAAATTCCAATAAAAGGATGGCCAAAATTAATAAATGTGTAGTTAGTGTTAAAGTGAAAAAGTATATACACTTTCATGGGTGTCTTATTAAGGTAAATATTTAAAAATGTAAGTTCCATGAAACATGAAGCTTCCCCCACTCTTCTTTACCGAACATTCTAGAGCAGGCAAAGGTAATCTTACATTTGCCCTCTATTTCATGTAAGATCAAGGGAATAGTTAACTCTATTTGTATCCATTTTGAATGAAACAGGAAATTTGCTTAGTTTATGTAGCTTCTTTTTCACATGACATTCTTTTTCAGTACTTTTATAAAATATAAGATAACTTAGAGGGCACAAGGGGACACTGCTATTCGGAGCGAACCGTATTTGAGGAGTGCTTGCTGTTCATATAGGCCGAATTTGTTTTTATACATTTAATAATGCACTCTAATCTAAACGTCCATAGCACTAGGCAAGCTATTATTTATCGATAAAAGTATGCCCAAGGCGAGACTTGGACAGTATTGAGGGACCCGAACAGATTCCTGGGTGCCTCTACGATTACTTTATGGATTACAAACAATCGAGACAACAATACATTTTGCTTTTGTTAAAGAAAATAATTAATACTATTCCTGAAATAATAATTTAACTGATAGTGTAATATTTTAATGAATTATGTTACGCAAAACAAGTTCAACGATGTTCTATTGGATGTGGCATTAGTATTCTGAGTCTCATGTTCAGCTTATGCACAATGTAAGCTCTTTTTCCTCTTTGTTAGAAACTTTATCTTTTTCTTATCAAATTCTGTCTCGGGTGGATGATATAACTCCTCATTGCTCTTATCAACATAGTCATTCAAAATGGTGACACCATAGTCACTTAAAAATGAAGCGATATTTGTGTGGTACTATACTTAAAATGGGTAGTAGATAACTGACTACCATATGTGGTGTTAGAGTACATAAACTATTGAGGTTTGCTTAGAAAGAAATTTATGAAAAAAATCTTGCATGAAAAAGCTCATAAAAATTAATTGTTGCGAATTTGCTAGTACAAGACACTTTTTTCTTGAATCCTTTCTGACCGAACTACTACTATTCTTGCACTCATACATTTTGAACTATAATGTATTTGATGGTTTTTTCAAATAAAATATAACGCTCACGGTTAAAGAGGTATTCGGTAAAATTTTGACCTTCCCCAGTGACCCCTTTAAGCTTATATCTCCAAAGCCAACAACTTTTCCATCGTTTAAATATTTATTTTTTAAGCTTTAGTATTTTTAATGAATTCTTCCTGAGATATAATTCCGTAAATTCCTGGAATGGCGAAATGATATGTTTATAAATATATTATAATTATAAAATAAATTTTGGAAACCAAACAAGCCGAAAGTTATTTACACTTCTTATACAAATATTAATACACACACACACACAAACAGACACACACACACACACATACATATATATATGTATACACATATATAGTATTGGTGTCACAGAAAAATATATATAATTTACTTAGTAACCCTTAAAAAAATACATTAATAATAAAGGAATAAAACCGAATGAACTAAGAAATTACGTGAGCTGACTTTGTTTAATGCATGATAAAGTTGTTACTTCGTCGAATTTACCTTCAACAACCACAAACCCGAAAGCGGTGGCTAGCTAACTTACTCCACTAACTTGATATAACTAAGTACACTGTCTAAAGGCCTCAGCGAAAACTTTCTATACATTAACTAATGAAATATTTTTTGTCTTTTAAAACATGTATCATATTTACAAAGATATACTAAACTTTTTAAGGAATAAAAGCAAATAATAAAAAAAATTAAAAATAAATAATAAATACTAGACAGAACTCACTATAAGTTGGGAAAGTCAATGGGTAAAAGTCCTTCCAAGCGTGCCAGAGAAAAAGTTCTACGCAAAGGACACTTTTGAACTGGTTTTCACAAAATCTATTTGTCAAGCGAGGTCGCAAAGATTCAATCCAAGCTTGTCAAACTTGTTTTTTCTCATAGAGAGCTTTTTCTCAATAGAGAGCTATTTCTACAGTTCACTCTATCTCTTAAAAAAAAATCTTTAACAAATGAAATAAATTTTTTATTATTTTCGTCACTAGTATAGGACCTTCATAAACAGAGTTAAATGAATTGTATACTTTCAAATAAATACAAAACAATATTTTAATGAAGTCTTGTTAAAATGTTTTGTAATTTTGAAATTTGTTTAATTTTTTTCCATAGAAAGCCATTAGGAATTCAGTTATCTATCGGGAATAATCTATCGAATCGGACAGCCTGGGCTTGACAGCTAATTTGGATTTTGTAGGAAGTATCTTTAAAGCAGAAGATGCTTTTCCATCATAAGTCACGAGTCTGGAATACGACTCATAAAAATGTAATACGGGCATATGATTCGATGAAAAATGTCTTATTTGGAATGTTTTGAAAAACTGCAAAATTTCATATATTTCGGATCTCAAATAATTGAGGAGAGTAGTTATGAGGCGGAAATCGAGGGAGGAATTCTGTCAACCGTACCTATCACACCATCCAAAACTATCTCTGGAGTACTGCATTGTCCAAGGCCTCGAAAGAAATAGTTTTCAGCAATTATTCAAACATTACTCAAATATGGCTCGGAATATTGGGGTACAACTAATGAACAAGAAAAGGCCTTATGAGTTTCGAATGAAAAATATGTACGTTCGGTGGTACATTATGGAAGGACGAATGCAGGGCTAAACGTTGTATAGAATGCATAGGTTGTATGTATACATTCACAAGGGCATCTAGACCAAATGAAATACCACCAAGGATATTATTGTATCAGGCAAGTTGGACATCCGAAAATCCACTGAGAAGTTCGTGTGGCTTCCGATGCAAGATCTCTGCTTGGTGTCAGAAACTGATGGGCAACAGCACAAAACTGAGATTACTGACTCAAAAGACAGGTCGGAATGCCCGATAAGAAGGATAATTATTAAGTGGCTTGAAATTTGATTGAGTATAGTTTTCAAAAGCAATGAATTGAACTCTTCAATTGTAAAAAATGTTGTGGTTGGGAAGATGAGATCACTGTTAATGAAAGCTGTGAAAGAAAGAAACAGTGAAAAAGTTACAGTCATCGTGAAATTTGTAACTGTTTTATAATTGTCGCTTATCCTTACATTAGGATTATTTATAGAGATTATCATGATACTATCATTTTTATTAAAACTTTATTAGTGATTACATTCTACACATTTTGTGCAACTTGTATTGTACTGGTTAATAGTAATATTAGGATTATTAATCCTATTTTCTATTTATTTATTCTTTGCAATACTAAAATCCTCGTATATATATTTCCTATTAAAGTTTTAATTAATGAATCAATTAAATTTCAAAGAAAAGCTTAAAAATTAATTCATTCATTTAATGTTTTAAAAACATTTAATTAATCATTTAATTTTCATATAGGAAGGGGAAAAAAATTGTTTTCACTCATAGAGAAATACTAATAAATGGAAAAAAAAGTTTATAAAATGTAAATAACTATTGTAATAAGTAATAGGAATATTTACGAAACAAAATTTGCGTATTTACAACGTTGTATTTAACGTAATTGATCATGGGTAGGTTGTAGCCATCGCTATTTTCCTAAATGTTTCATACTGTTTTATTATTAGATAAAAAATTTAAAATAATTGCACTGTAGCATAAGTATTTTAGGTTGTTATTAAACTAACAAATTCATTTCCCGAATGTTGTTGGCTCTATAACATATTAGTGGAATCTGCTTACTCTAAGGAGCTTCCGTGTGTTTTCCTCTATAAATAATAATAGAGCCGTCTATAAATAATAAATAGAGAATGGAGGCAAAAGGCAAAGAGGCAAGGGCTCGTTGAAATCAAATCCGAATTAATCATTTATTGCTCATATTACTTTTCCTTCCGGAGGGTTGCGGTGTACTCCCTGCTCGTTTCAACTTCAATTATCCCCAAAAGATTGATTGTATGTTTTTGCTTTTTACGCTACTATTCGAGGAGCAGCGAATGTAAACAATCAGTATATTGTGCTAACTATCACGCTAACTTCAGGGAAGTTTCGGTTTGCCAACAATACTTAACTCAAGGTTTTTTTTTTTTTTTCTTTTTNTTGCTGTGTTAGCCTCCCTTGCAACCACTTAGGGTCATTGGAGGGATGGGCTATCTACAGGTCGCCACCCCATTCTAAACATCCATGGCTCAGGACAAGCTTCTATATTATAAATAAAAGATTGACCTGGGCGGGATTTGAACCCGCAGCGTCAGGATTGCGAGACCCGTACGGATCCCCTGAGCTAGTCTGGCGCCCTTAAACTCAAGGTTTTAATATAAATTTGGCTTTAATCAAGATGAAAAAGAAATGGAAAATAAGACAGTTATTTATAAGAAAATATAAATTTATGAAAAAATACACCTTAATTAAAACTACATACTGAACGTTCTGCCTAACTTTATCGTACCCTAATCAATATTTAATTGGTTTTAATCAAGTTCTAGTGCTAAATGTAGGTTTACTTGGTAGGTTTACTAATTTTATGCTAATTTGAAAATGTAAAAAAAGCACATATAGACAAAAACCATAAATCAGATTTTTAATCCAGGGAAAACAAGTCGAAAATATACCAATACTTCTTCCGGGTTCAACCGTGTCTTGGAGTTTTTAGGTTCCAAGCCTTCGCACATGAGGAAAATCTCCATTCAGCCCTGAAGAAGCCACCACACGATGTGCGAAAGCTTGGCACCTAAAAACTCCAAGACACGGTTGAACCTGGAAGAAGTATTGGTAAATATGTCTGAGGACCGTGGAAGCCTGAGTGAACATGTCGAAAATTGTTTAGGATCTTAAACTAAAATACAATTACATTGCAGAGCAGGACTGGAAATGCATGAAAAGCATTACCTCCTTGCATAATCTTGTTTTTCTGTACATGTGCCGCCGTGGAAGCGGACCCGAAATTTTCACGCATTATTGATTGTAGTGCATGCAGTTGAATACCTTCACCTGTACGTATCAAGTACATATCTACTTACTTAAGGATCGGAGACAGATTCAATATCGAACAGTATGGCCAGTCATTTTTTCTCTTTCCGTAATGATTCAAGTGCACTTGGTTCTAAGTATTTTAGGTTATCTCTAGTTTTTCTTCTGTTAAGAAAAACGCCCTGCCATGAACTGAATTAGTACGCTGTCTTCTATTTTTTCCCTACTACTTACTATTTTTTTCCATAAATTTGCAAATAGAGCTCATTAGGGAGATTGAACGAGTCCAATCAATTTTATTAAGCATTTTTTTTTTTATATGGGTATGACTATTGATTTCGTCCTTAATTTAACCAGTGGTATGGTATATAAGTATTTTGTTATAACATTTGAGATATTATTTTTATATGTAAAATTAATACGTTTGAGTAAACTGATACAGGTCTAGTCGGGATCAGAAGTGTTTTTCTTGAATTTAGAGCCGTTGTAAGTTCCTGGAAGCTAACAAATTTAATGGCTGAATTTGATCAAGTGTTATACCTGAAGGAATTTTAATTCGTATTTTTTAAATTTTTATATGACTATTGAGTTGGTATTTAAGCATGTAATTTGGCAAACATGTTTTTTTAAATTTCATTTATTTGTGATAAAAAATAATTTCATTGTCAGTGATGAGATAAGAGATGGTATCAGAAACTTTATAACACATGGTTTTCAAAATAGTATCCCAGAATATTTAAATAGCATTCACAATTATTTCGTGTTTTTTTTTTAAATTCCCAGAAAAATCGTTAAGATATTTTCAAAATCTACCTCACATTTTTTTTCCGCTGTTATGTAGTTCTAGATATTATTATACACCATTTTTATATTATTTTCTTGTATTATTAGTTAGGGAGCATTATTTACTCCACTAGAAGGCTATTTCGAAATTGTTTTAGAAGCCGCATTTAAAATGTTTAATTTAATTTATCAACATTGGAGTCAATATCATTCATATTATATTTAATTTCAAGTAATTTGTTTAACAATTCAATTTTTTTTTACAGTCGGCTTGTTTAAGTTTCCACTTACTCGGGTTTAAAATGATATTAAATTTAGTGAGAAATAAATAAAAATTGGGAAATACCTGCTCCAAAATGTGTTTCCTAATACTTATCAGGGTTCATATCCCGCCCAGGTCAATCTTTTATTTATAATATAGAAGCTTGTCCTGAGCCATGGGTGTTTAAAATGGGGTGGCAACCTTTAGATAGCCCCTCCCTCCAATGACCCTAAGTGGTTGCAAGGGAGGCTAACACAGCAAAAAAAAAAAAAAAATAAATAAAATAAAATAATACTTATCACTTAAATATGGTCATATGAGCGGAGTAGGGTTGAGTTAAATCTATAGCAGAGGTTCAGTCCACACAATTAAATATGTCCGTTTTAAATTTTTATCTAAAATTTTACTTCTTCTCAGATGAGTCAGATAGCAAATTAAAAAAAAAAAATGTATTAATAAGACTGGTGTATATGTTTCCTGAAGGAATTATTTAAAACAGAATGTTTTTTAAGTGTGGTGAAAATAGTTATTGCAATGACTTCAATATTTGTTTTTATATTTATTGGTGTCGAGTGAATCTCTGGTCTGACCGTAACCATCGTGATATATACATTTTGAATAAACCTTTTATGTAATACCTTCTAGAGTCTTGGCTTTAGCCTTATATTTTGTACACTGGATATTATACAATTAGTGTTTTCTAATAGGCCTTTTAATTCTTTCCTTTGAGATAATACTCCATTTATGTTCTACTAAATAATCGTAGAATGCAGTTATTATATATTATATTGTGTTGCGTTGAGTTCCATTGCGTTCCATTGTATTGTATTTTATTATAAATATTATATTATGCCGACAAGAGGTACGAAACATTTCAAGTGCCAAAATTTTACTGCGTGGCCCTGGTACCGTGGGCGGACCACAGCTGTTGTTATCCTAAACATTTCTCAATTTCTCTTCTTTCTCTCTCCCTACTTCTCTGTCAAAGATAGCTGAATCGAAAATCATCAATCAATCGATTGATAGTTGTTATCATTGAATTCTGTTTATGATTAGTCAATTTACTATCCTACTCTCCTACATGGAGATATTATTTATTTATTTGGTGGTTACATTTTTAAGCAAGTTTACATTTTGTAATTGCTCACATTGTTCAATGGCTGTGAGTGGCATTGACATGAAGGAGAGAACGGCCAGTGCCGCAACTCCGAAAGTTGGAGATTAACTACAAATTCCCTGACATCCTGTTCTTCCTCAAGTATTAAAGCTCTATATCAAACATATTTCGTTCTAGGCCACCTAATACTTTATCACTTCTAATGAAACCATTAATGGTCTCGACTTATAAATCCTTAGACATTACACATTAATAAATTTAAAAGTCATTGGTTGCAAATTTTTCATATTATGTATATTTATTTTTATATTTCTGAGATGACAGAAAGTCAGAGTTATTCTCAGTCGTGAGGGGACGTGGAAAGTGAGTTGCGATACTCGGCATCTAGATCCTCGTTAGCGAATCTGGCCAGGAAGATCCAGCCGATATTTCATCTATCCCCACCAAACCCTCCAAGCGGATCTCTACCATCCTTCCGTAAAAAAAAAAAAAAAAAAAAAAAAAAAAAAAAAAACCGTCACAAATCTCCTCTGGACGCTCTCCAAACCCCTTATGTCATTCAGGGTACGTGGCGTTCACACTGGGGAGAACTTACGAGGACTTGAAGTTCTATACACATTCTCTTGGTGAACCCCATGGTCCTGGACCATAGATAATGTGTGCATGATATGAACCTCGCAATATACTAAATAGGCACTCTTACGTCTCTTACGACATCCTTGACAGTCGATGAGTATTGCTCTATGTATATGGTGAAAACTGAACATCTGGCGTATTATATATACCTGATATGTCCATGCCGTTACTCCCAAACAATAATATATTATCTTAAACTCCACCAACAAGTATAAGACAGACATGTTACTTACAAATGTCATTAGCTATCTACGTATTATCTTGTATTTTCAATTGTGAACTGTTTCATTTTCCATTAATTTAAATCATTTATGCAGTCATGTATCATTGGATAAACAATTATCAATTTATGTAATGAAATAAGTAA
Source organism: Oncopeltus fasciatus (assembly GCA_000696205.2). Classification (NCBI taxonomy): domain Eukaryota; kingdom Metazoa; phylum Arthropoda; class Insecta; order Hemiptera; family Lygaeidae; genus Oncopeltus; species Oncopeltus fasciatus. The sequence goes on from KZ810466.1 coordinate 17,321, forward strand.
TAAGTATCTAAAAGAAGTAGAATTTCTGGATAGTTAATAATAAAGAGAATTCAATATAAACTCAATGAAAATCACTTGCCGTAATAATAAATGTTTAAAATATGTTTCTTAAGAATAATAAAACTAAAATATTATTTAGGCCAGGGTCAGAAAAATTAAATACTCCAAAATTGTTGGGTAATTCTTTTATTATTGCCGACGTTTCGACTTAACTTGTAAGTCATCATCAGGGCTATAGGAGAGATCTAGGGAGGTTTATGGTCACATCTCAAAGTGCAGGACTAAACTGACGAATTTCTCCAGCATAACACTCGACGGCCAACGAACCTCCACTAACAAATTGCTTTTCTTTTGCTGGAATCGAATTAATTGTGCCTTATTCTCATTAAAAGTTGGCTTGTCTTCTAAAGGAGAGTTATAAGCCTGTATTATTACCATTGGTTTAAAACAGTTTAATTATTTAAAAATATTTTAGGACTTATTTTATAATTCTTGCCTCTGAAGAATAAGTTAAAATTTCTTAAACTATCGGCATTTTAGATTATCCGGTTTTCGGTCACATTTGAAAGAACCTATTATTTTAAAGTTAAATAAAAATATCAAATTGTATTTACCATTAGATATATTTTTCTAAGCATGAGCGCTTCCAATCATTGAAGTTCTTCTGAAAATGAATTTCAGTGGTCGAAAGCGCTACATAAATACATTGGGAAAATACGAGTTGGCTTTATTTATTAACCGGATATATTTAATACATTTAAGATTAACCGGCTATATTTAATATATAGTTGACGGCTATATATAGAAGAAAATTTAAAATCTTTTATTTCTTTTGTAATCGATATATACAACCCATCACTTTTTCGAGAAAAAAAATTAAATTATTAAAATTTAAAAAAATATTTGTTGAAATACATATTGCTGAAGAATTAATTCGACTCTTCATAGAGAACGCCCTTAGCAAGTTTGACACACTATTTACGATTGCGATCTGAATTTACTATTAAAATACTCTCTTTGTAAGTACTTTTTTCTTTTTAGACTTTTATTAATTTATTACATTCTGTTAACATAATAATGTTTTGTAGTTTGATTTTTAAGAACTATTATTGTTGAATGAAGGTGAATATATTCAAGTTTGTTCGAAGGTCTTCGTTTAAATGAACATAAACTAAAAAAAATGTAGACATATTTACTAATACTTCTTCCTGGTTCAACCGTGTCTTGGAGTTTTTATTCTTCCATTCTTCCATTCACACATCGTGTGGTGGCTTCTTCAGGGCTGAATGGAGAATTTCCTCATGTGCGAAAGCTTGGCACCTAAAAACCCCAAGATACGGTTGAACCCGGAAGAAGTATTGGTAAATAAAAAAAATGTACTTAATTTCGTCACATGAATAGCAAAAAGAAAAAAAAAATATTGATCTCTTAGGTGACAGATGTAAGATATCTTTAACTTTTAATTTATTGTTACATTCTTATTTTTCTCAACAATAAACAATTGAAAAAACATTTCCAACAACTTTTTGATCCCATTATTCATGCCAACAATGTCTCATTGACGCAAGTTTGTGATGATAATTTAATTCTGTTTCTTCGGACGAGGTTGTTCCTAAGGAAGGAATTAACAGATTTGAGGGAACTTAATGATTTCTATTTCTTTTCTCGCAAGAGAGGCGAACGGAAACAATAACTCTTTGTTATATTTTCCCCCGCTTTTCTCCCGAAGAGGCCGAACGTATTCGCTTGTATTTAATTATTCATTTTAAGTTGTACTTCCCGAGACAACAGTCTGTCTGAAGAAGGGGGGAGAGAGGGTGTTTCTCATTTAAAGTTCCATAATAATAACGAACGCCTACATAAAGGTTGAGGAGTGCGAAAAACTACTGAAAAAAAAATGATAAAGCAAAAAGAAAAAAACAAACAAAAAAAAAAAAAACTAAAATTAGGTGTCCCATGATTTGTTGATTTCTAAAATTATATGTTTGCTACTAACCTCCCTTTCCTTCACTTCACCCTCGAGATGAGAACACCTTCTTCTTCGAGTCACCTCACATGTAGGGCCTCGTCAACCTATAAAATTAAATAAAATATAAATAGACAAACATGCCTATCTAGAATGGATAGATGAACTTAGTTAACTATGTGACATATCTTAATAAAATGTTCAGGTATTCCGCATCTTGTAAGTGACAGTTGGAGTAGCCAACTGTGATCTACTGGCTCTGAAGATGGCTTACAATTTTATTTTAAACTTATTTAACTTAATTTTTAAAAGATTAAAAAAAATATTATGTTGTTTAATAGTCATTATAATATTAAATAAATTCATATTCCTGTCAGTTTACAATGGCGTGTAGAAAGGAATTTTGCTACTTAAAGTGTTAAAGTTACGTCCATAAAATTAATTAGCGTCCGTTTTAATGATTCATTTTAAAATAACGCTTTCGGCATTTAGAAAGTGGTCTGTCTAGCATTCGCAGTGGAAGGCACTGCGAGATGGATCCCGTACTAGAAAGGCAGGAGTTCCCAACTTCCCAGTTGTGTGGCTCCCAGCAGATGGTTCTTCATGTCCCAAATGTGTTAGACGTGAGATTAAAATAAAACAGAATGCTTCAGTGCGGTAATGTGCTCTAAGGATCCCTAACTTGCTGCTTCCATTCCAGTGCTCGACATAGGTTGGTCGGGCATCTTCAGGTCGTGCCTGCACTCGACATCCTTCAGACTGAGACATAGTTTTCGGGGGACACCCTTTTCTGCCGTCCCTTCATACATGTTTCATTCAGTCGCTCTTTATTTAACGGGTATCTTTTACTGGGGCTATATTTCAGTCTTGAGTTACTGCAAGCTTTTACAAAAGATTGAAGAAAGGAGACATACGTATTTAGGTAACTTCACTTATGATTAAAATGCTTATTGTGAAGAAGTAATAAATCAATACATTGCACGAAACAACTTTTATTCACTTAGCTGGTTTCAGCATAATTAATCCTTGTTCTGCCGCTCCTATGAAAGATCGAAAAGACAGAGAGAAAGAGTAATTAAAATGTTTTTAATGAATTTTAATTTTAGCTCCAGAGGACTAGCAAGCTCATATTATTGAGACCTATTGAACTACTCTTTAATGAAGAGGAATTTTATTTTTTACGATAAAGCTAGAGAGTTATTCTACAATGAGAGCTTAAAAGCAAGAGTTCTACTCTAAAACTGAAAAAAAAAACAACAACTTTATAACAGGATTTAAAAAAAGTTAGGTCATTTTCTTTATAGATTCCTTCATGTAAGTGAAAATAAAATGGAATAAGATCAACATTTAACGTCTTAAAAATCCCCTTTGCCTAGCACTTCAGTAAATACATCTACATAACGCTGATAAATTCTCGTTGAGGGTATTCGATTTTTTCGCCGTTATTTCTACAGTATACTAGCCTTGACTCAAATATAGGTGCATAGCTACTAAAATTGATTGCCAAATTTCGTTCTTCCTACTCGATTGATGTAAAAGTTTTTACTTATCCCCAATTGCTGAGTTGCAACAATGAGCTGAATGAACTTGTCATGAAAATGCAAGTACTAGTTCTGCTAGTGGATGATGCTAATGTTCATACTAATATATTTTTGTATAAACTTTTATTTATTACATTCTGTTAAATAAAAAAAAAATTATGTAATTTGATTACAATAAATTTAATAATGACATTCAATGTCAATCACATGAGGAGAGAAGGTGACCAATGACACCACTCTCAACATACTGATATTATAGATTATATTTTGATTATGTTTCTAGGTTTCTAGGTTATTTATAGGTATAATGTTTCTAGGTTTCTAGGTATATGTTTCTAGATTTCTAAATTTGGGCTCTGATGCACTAATGCATTACAATGCACTAATATACATATTAGATGATGTGCTGCATATGATAACCAATTAATTATTCTAAACGGAGGAACACAAATAGCCTCAGCTTCTAAAGTAAGTAAAATAAAGTAAAACTTCATTACTCCCAGGAATATTACAAATAATGAATAATGAAAAAATAACTTGGCAGATAAATAAAACTGACTGGACAAGATTTATCGACATAGCAAAACCACCAATCCAATAACTTGCAAATATAGATGTGAACACGGCGAATCACAAATTATCACGAGCAGGCATTGTTCATCTTACCTTTAAGCTCCGAGGTACTACCCGTCATGTTCAAAGAGACTACGAGAAAAATAAATGTAAGAAAGCATTGAGAAAATATAAAAAACTAATATAACGCCTACTAACTTTAAGCAGAAACGTTTAACATGCCGAATTTTTTTTAACGAAGCAAAGATCAAACCTTTGCAAAATTTAACAGCTTTTCACGATTAAATAGACTAGAACTGTCGAGACTAGGTCGAGGATTGGTCACATAATCTTAACCCATGTGCACTTAATAAATAAAGAAGCTCACCCTAAGTGTCAAATAATTTTTAGTGCAAGGGAACAGAATAAAAAATCTAACTGTCCCAGCCAGGACTCGAACCTGGATCCCCTGCTATCCGGGCCGGTGCATTTACCACTTATGCTACCGGGACAAGTCTGATAAGTTATTAAATTCCCCGCACT
>KZ810466.1:22704-33096 GCA_000696205.2 Oncopeltus fasciatus
AAATGCACCGGCCCGGATAGCAGGGGATCCAGGTTCGAGTCCTGGCTGGGACAGTTAGATTTTTTATTCTGTTCCCTTGCACTAAAAATTATCTAAATTTACGTGGGATTAAAGACCACAAAATAAATAATATTTATAAAACCTAAGTGTCAAAGTTGTAAGGAACCACTAACTATCAACCACATTCTTGAAGAGTGCTCAGCACTCAACAAGTATTTTAACAAGCATGGCGTACCTAGAAATGCAACGGCTATACTAAGTGACTCATCAGAATCTAGTAATAAAATTATTGATCTGTTAAAAGATGCTAACCTATTTAACAAAATATAAATCATAGAAATAAGTAACCGCTAACTGTCAACCACATTCTTGTAGAGTGCTCAGCACTCAACATGTATTTTAACAAGCATGGCGTACCTAGAAATGGAACGGCCATACTAAGTGACTCATCAAAATCTAGTAATAAAATTATTGATCTGTTAAAGGATACTAACCTNTTAGAGTGAAACTATGATTTTTATATAGTGTAAATAAATTTAAACAATTAACTAGTATAATTATTAAGGACAGTACAATTATTTCTTATAATTTTAAGAATAGACATTTCTCGTAATTGTTAGGGCGTAAGATGTTTATCGCCTAAACAAATGCATATCTAGATCTGCCAATATCTATATCTGAAGTGCAATTAGGCATATTGAAAGGAACAATAATTCGAGATGGCAAAACAATCGATATTGGAGGAGAATTAACAAACGCAACCTAATCTCATATGCTGGAACAGCTGACAAATTCGGTTCACTCTACTTTAACTTATTCTATTTTTGCACTCTGAGTATGCATCACCATTCTCGAGAGAAATACGGTAAAGTAAAATGCATCCTATTGATTTCATAGTTCACTATAGAATGATTAAGAACTTACCACCAGATACTAATTGTTTGCCTTATGAACATAATAATGTTTTTTGGAATAAAAGCAGAAATATTCAGAATCCTGAAGGCTAGCAGAACTTATTCAAATTTCAAAGGGACAACTAAATTCCTATTCAGATTTCCTTAATATTTGTTTTCGAAAAAAAAAAAAATCTCTCTCTCTAAAGATTAAGTCGTCAGGTAAATGTAAGTTCTAGCAGAAAAAAAAAAAAAAAAAAAAAAAGAAGAAGAAAGAATTTACAAGAATAGCCGGCTTTTGACCGGGTATGGAGATGCAGCATTATTTAAAAACTGCACTGGCTGGAAATTGTTTTTGAGAGGTCGAAAGTTTCAAATTCGAATTGTCACTGTAAATTCATTCCCATGTTTATGAACAGTTATGTGGGATGTCGCAAGGCTAAGCCCTCTGTACTATACTCTTCAAGTACCTCTCTGTTAACGATAGACTTATGCGCTGATTTAACGATTTAAATACATTTTTTTATAATATTTCACATGACAAAATCAATGTTCATATATAACTATTGGTTATAGTTAGTGTATTTATTCATATATTCTCTTATTAGTAACCAAAATGTTTTTGATCATTTCAAATTATTGAATTTGTTAATGATATAATTTTCGTGTATGTGTCTTATTTTTTTTTTTTTTTTGTAGGTCTATGAATAAAGCTGGTCCACACAGTTACAGCCGAGAAGAAATTTATAGTGTGTAAGTAATGACAAAGAAATTAAGACCCAGTGAGAATTGTTGCCTGTGCATTTGTTATAAAACGTTTTTATCACAAATATTTTAAAGGTTGACCTGCATAAAAGATCAAAGATTTTATATTTGTATATAAAAGTTTGCAACATTTCAGGGGAAAAGTGAATATTGAAAACAAATGAAAATTTATATTTCCATCGTTTTATTGATAGACCGGCTAAATGGATTGCCTTACTATAAAAATTAAGTTATAATCTGTCCTGATGCGCTGAAAATAATGAATTCCCAAAGCCTTGCAAAAACTGACGCTGGATCATTGATTTATTTCAGATTCTCTCTCTCTCTCTCTCTCTCTCTCTCTCTCTCTCTCAAAATAATTGTTGCTCAGTAAAAAATTGATTAAAAAATTTTTAAATTAAAGCCTAAATCTCATTTGGAAAATTTATAAAAAATCAATTAAGCTTGTGTAAGGAAAGTTGTTTGAGTGATGCGCACTAGATATTCGCAATACTATTTGAAAAATATTTAATATTTTATGCTGTCGAATATCCCAAATATATATGAAATGGACAATATATGTAAAATATATCTTTGTTGCACTAAAATGTTTTATTATTTTAAGTTGAAAAGTGTTGTGGTTCGTAGTAAATTATGTACATTTTCTGTACAATTTCCTCTTGTATGCCATTATCATAAAAAATTTGGCAAACGAAAAATAATTTTTTTATAAAATTTTTTATTATTTTGAGTTCTATTATTGTTTATACAATTAATGATGTTTTATGAAGTATTTTATAGAAAAAAAAAATTACTATCACAGAAATCCTACATTTTCCGAAACATATACAATGGGAATTTCTTTTTAGACTATGAGAGCTTAGAATAAATATTGCATATGAAACTGTGGCAGCTGTATGAGCTTGGAATATGAATGAGGATATAAATATGAAATTTACTTTTTCATACTAAAATTCCAAGCAAATCAAATTGGAAATGAGTATCCTAATAAATATATAATTAAACTAGTTCAACTCAATATATTAAAATTCACAATTTATAAGAGAGTTACATAAAACAAATATGAGTGGACAATATTGGGTGGGGGAAGAGAACCGGACCGTCNTTGACGATAAAATCAAAAAGTATTTTATAGAAAAAAAAAATTACTATCACAGAAATCCTACATTTTCCGAAACATATACAATGGGAATTTCTTTTTAGACTATGAGAGCTTAGAATAAATATTGCATATGAAACTGTGGCAGCTGTATGAGCTTGGAATATGAATGAGGATATAAATATGAAATTTACTTTTTCATACTAAAATTCCAAGCAAATCAAATTGGAAATGAGTATCCTAATAAATATATAATTAAACTAGTTCAACTCAATATATTAAAATTCACAATTTATAAGAGAGTTACATAAAACAAATATGAGTGGACAATATTGGGTGGGGGAAGAGAACCGGACCGTCTATATGTTAAATGGTGGGATATGAATAAAGAAAGGAGTGGGGACTAATTTCCAAATCCCAAGGGGAGGGAAAGTAATTATGAAGCAGCTGGTGCGCCCACTCCTCCCATGTTATTTAAAGCGAAATTATATTAGTTGCTGGCCTCACAGCAATTCCCTAATAATATATCTCCGATTTGCGGCTAAGGAGAAACCAGCTTCATTTCCTTCTGGCTTCTATAATTCTGTCTTCAGCAACAAGATCTTCACGCTCACGAGTGCTTTATGGGTCTTGCATACACAGCTATTTGTCATTAGCCCCCCAAAAGGAATGCGATAGAAACATCTCCTCCCATCCAATCCATCAGCAACAAGACTCTGACGCCCATGAGTACCCTCAGAGTCTTGCATAAACAGCTATTTGTCATTAGCCCCTTAAAGAAATGCGATAAAAACATCTCCTCCCATCAGCAACAAGACTCTCACGCCTACGAGTACCCTCAGAGTCTTGCATACACAGCTATTTGTCATTAGCCCCTCAAAGGAATGCGATAGAAACATCTCCTCCCATACTACTCCATCAGCAACAAGACTCTCACGCCCATGAGTACTCTCAGAGTCTTGCTTACACAGCTATTTGTCATTAGTCCCCCAAGGAATGCGATAAAAACATCTCCTCCCATACTACTCCATCAGCTACAAGATCTTCACGCCCACGAGTGCTTTATGGGTCTTGCATACACAGTTATTTGTGATTAGTCCCCAAAGTGAATCAGGAATGCGATAGAAACATCTCCTCCCATCAGCAACAAGATCTTCACGCCCTCGAGTGCTTTATGGGTCTTGCATACACAGCTATTTGTCATTAGTCTCCAACACGGGCCAGGAATGCGATAGAAACATCAGCAGCAACAAGACTCTCACGCCCATGAGTACCCTCAGAGTCTTGCATACACAGCTATTTGTCATTAGCCCCCCAAAGGAATACGATAGAAACATCTCCTCCCATACTACTCCATCAGCAACAAGACTCTCACGCCCATGAGTACCCTCAGAGTCTTGCATACACAGTTATTGGTCATTAGTCCCCAAAGTGAATCAGGAATGCGATAGAAACATCTCCCCCCATCAGCAACAAGACCACGAGTGCTTTATGGGTCTTGCATACACAGCTATTTGTCATTAGTCTCCAACACGGGCCAGGAATGCGATAGAAACATCTCCTCACATACTACTCCATTCCCATGGAAAATGTATTTTTATATTCATATATACACAGAGCTTTTTGTCAGTAGTGCCCGGGGGATCGACAGCAGCCATTGTAGAGAGAGGACGTGTTTTGTTAGCTCTCTGCAGTTGTTCTTTAGAAGTGATTAAAACTGTTCAGTTGTTACTAAACTGGTCACAGTTGAAGATGTAGCCAACCTGAAGACATTAAGGAAGTTTCGAGGAATTCCATCAAGGAACAAACCCACAGCAAGTGAGTGAAATACTCAATTTTTTTTAGCAGCGAGGAGCATACAGGCAGACGTGCTTAGTCGGGCGCGTCCCCTCCAGCTCCCAGCCAGCCGGCTGTTATCGGCCGGCTAAGACTATCGGCTAAGCAGATAAACTGATCTCTGCTTGGTCCCCGGCTTAGCGATAAAGAGCAGTAAATATTTATATTTAATGTTTTTTTTAAAAATTATTTACGTAATGGGAGATGCTTACCATCATAAAAAAAATAGCAATGAAAGGAAAGCGCCCTCATTCAGCGGGAGGTTCACATATGTCACCCCCTAAAAATAAAATAAAGCAAGCACTGCTGTCGAACAATCATCAAAGTTGAGAGGCCCTACGTAAAAAAAATAGGTACTCCAGTGCCATAAATGCCAACAATTTGGGCATACCAAAGCCGGCTGCGATTATAACCCGCGGTGCTTAAAATGTGGCGGTCCGCATCACACCAGCAACGGCCAAAAAAGACGGGAGGAACCCGCTACTTGCCCCCACTGCTCTAAAAACCATCCTGCCAGCTACAGGGGCTGCGATGTATACAAGCAGTTTAAACAAAAAGTATACAATCAACATGTATCATCGCAGCAACCTGCAATCCGAAACTTGCGCCCCCCATCAAGAATTGTCCAGCCAGGTGTCTCTTATCGATCTGTCATCCAAGAACAGAAGCCAACAGAGAAACTCACCCAGGGCAAGATCTCTATCTCGAACTAGACGCCAGCCTCACCAGCAACAGCAACCTCAGCCACAAACCTCGTCTCTGCCTCCACCTCAGCCTGAACCGTAGACGTTCATATCCTACCCTCCACTTCGACAAAGTCCCTTCAATAAACATCAATGTCTATTTCCACACCCTCTCATCCTATCACACTTTCAGCAGTGTATTGTCCTCCAAATAAGCCAATCACTTCACCAGAATTTTTCACTTGCCTCAAAGACCTTGGTCCCCGTTGCCTAGCCGATGGAGACTATAATGTAAAACACTTGCAATGGGGATCGAGAACGACCAACTCCCGTGGCTGTGCTTTGTATAATGCGATATCATCCCAAAACCTCAGCACAATTAGTTCTTCCTCTCCAATTTATTTGCCCTCAGACGTGAACCGCCTCCCTGACATCCTAGACTTCTTCATTTGCAAAAACCTTACTCCTCGTCATTATTCCGCTTCGAACTTAAACGAGCTCTCCTCTGATCGCAGCCCAGTTATCCCTGATTCCTATTCCAAATCAATTACCTCCCTCCCTCATTAATGGCCCACTCGACTGGGCCTTGTTTAGAACTCTTATAGAAGAGTCACTTGACCTCGAAATTTCTCTGAGAAACTCAGATGATCTAGATGACGCTGTACATTCATTTAGCACAAACGTACAGCAATGCATGTATATGGCTAATCTCAATCCAAAATTTACCAAATACTCTTCTGAGTCCCAAAAATCACTCCCAGATTCGCTTAAAAAGTTCATCATAGCAAAACGCCGCTCAAGAGCATTGTTCCAAAAATATAGACACCCCTGAGACCGCAAAGACTTCAACCATCTTTCCAAACTCATAAAACAAAAAAAAAAAATTTGGAGGGGCGCCAGGCTATCTCAGGGGATCGTACGGCTCTCGCAATCCTGAGGCCGCGGGTTCAAATCCCGCCCAAGTCAATCTTTTATTTATAAATAGCAGCTTGTCCTGAGCCATGGGTGTTTAAAATGGGGTGGCAACCTGTAGATAGCTCCTCCCTCTAATGACCCTAAGTGGTTGCAAGGGAGGCTAACACAACAACAACAACAACAAAAAAATTAGGCGTTTTACGAAATGAGGCCTTTAATGCCTAACTGTCTACCCTCTCAGCAGGGTACCAATCCCTTTGGATTGCTACTCGCAGAATCCTTAAGAGCCATGAAGGTTCTACTCCCTTTCGTCGAGGAGATGGTTCCAGGGCCTCTTCTGACCAAACAAGGCCGAAATATTTGCCCAGCACCTCAACCCAACATTTACTCATCATACTGATTCCTTAGACCTGTCCAATGCCGCGGAGACTGAGGAGTTCCTGGACATGCCATTTCCTATTCCTTGCCACTTAAGGCAGTAACACCTTCCGAGGTCAAGTGTATAATCTGCCTAAGGTCAAATCACCCGTATATGATTTAATCACCGGCCAGATTCTCCGTAATCTTCCCAAGAAGGCTATTGTATTCTTGACCTACATTTATAATTGCTAATTCAGAACTACCCACTTCCCTCTCCTCTGGATATATTCGGATATAATACTATTTCCCAAACCTGGAAAATCACCACATAACCCCTCATCCTATCGTCCTATACGTAAGTAAAATACTGTTAAAACGAATGATGCTTTCCATTGAACCCTTCAATATCTTCCCAAATCATCAGTTCGGCTACGGAAGTAAGCATTCTGCTGTCCAGCAAGTGTTTCGCGTCGTAGATTACATTTCCTCTTCTCTTGAGCGCAAAGAGTACTACCCAGGAGCTTTTTTGGATGTTTCCCATGCATTTGATAGAGTCTGGCACAGTGGTCTTCTGTTTAAACTGAAATCCATACTTCCTAGTAACACTTACCTTATCCTTGAGTCTTACTTATCCAACCGTTTTTTTAGGGTTCGGCAAGGATTAGATTACTCCGATTTCTACCAAGTGGAAGCGGGAATTGTTTAAGGTAGTGTGTTTGGATCTATCCTATTTATCCTGTACACTGCTGACATCCCTACCCATCTAAGTACCCTGTTAGCTCTATTTGCGGACAACAAAGCTAGAAAATATTGATTTTTTTTTTTTTTATTTAAACAAAAAAAGAAAAGAAAATTCACAGAAAAATAAACAGCTTCTATTTGAAAATTAAGTAAATCATTCTTTTTAAAGCTTACTTTTATAACTCAATGTCACTAGTGCCCTGTCTAGGGCGATAAGTAATTATCAACAACCATTTGATTATAAAATTTTAATTTTATAATTATAAAATTGTCTCTCGAGATCTGCGATTTTAAAAATAATTTAACATTCCTCTGCAAATTTTTGACCAAGTGTAATTAAACTTTGTTTTAATTCTCAAAATATCGACGTCTTATTATTATGAAAGCACGAAAAAGGCTCAAATACTATACAAGGTAGTTTGCAATAGTTAATTTAAAGAAATTAGACCTATATTCAGAATTTTCTTCATAAATTTTGCATCTTATAGAGGTTTTAGGGAAGAGATTTTAATCATCTACTTAGTTGATGGCTTTAGTTCACAGGGCAGTAATACCTTTGACTCTTCTTTAAGAGTGATTTCTCATTTCACTAACAAAACTCGATTTTTTTTTTTTTTTTTAATTTCAACTTAAAGAAGGGTTGACTTGTAATTTTCTCCGGAAGTATATAAATAACAACCCTCCTCATCTCCTCATGGTGCCCCATAGAAAATGTTAACCGATGCATTTAGGAAATTTTATTGTTTCCTCATTTTTCCCCCTTTCGGGTGTCCTAGAGTTAGCCCTATTTTTTTCCCTTGGTATTCTAAGGTACTTACTATTTATGAGTCGGTTTTTAATATTTATTGGAAATATGTTTAGTTTAAGCTACTGCTCGTGATATTTTAATTTAAAAACAACCAGGAACAGACAAACAGATATAGTTGTGAGTATTTGATACAGCTAAGAACCACTTGCCACTTGCCTGCTCAAGAAAGAGGTATTTCTCCCCGGGCTATCCCCACGCATGTTCTGTATGCAAATTGTGCGTGTTCTAGCAGTATTCTCGGTTTACCCTGAAAAAGGAATTGTATTATTTCCACCAGGCCAGAGTAACCTCCCAACACACTGAACGCTTCTACTTTTGCTTGAGCCTCTCTGGAATGATATGGTTCATCATTCTCCTTTATGATGATGTATCACTATTATGTTGACGATCCTTCGCAGCATAGCGAATACTATACCAGCGGGAAGTAACCTTAAAAAAAAAAGTACTATATGAAATACTGAGTTTGGTTCTGATAATGTCTTGATCATGATGATGATGGCCTGCATAAAGTTGGCAATGTCCAAAAATTGTAAATTTTATATAGAGAAGTAAACGTTTCATTTACTACGTTTTCTCCACTCTTTTTTCATTTTTCTAAATTAGTCCACGGAACAGCTTCTCTATTTAAAATATTTTATGTCTCCCCAAAAAATGCAAGACATTTATGTATTTGATTCCCCCAAAATGTTATGAATTATATATGATAGAACCAATATTGATATTAAACTAATGCCAATATATTATTAGATTATAATTATTTCTAATAATAATATGATGATAATAATAACTTGATAATTTTATTACATGCTACGGATTAGTAAGGCCAAAAGTATCATGGAGGATAGATTATAGCTGTCGTTTCTATAATCTGGAAGACTGTAAGTAACACACTGAGCCGGTTTTTCTGAAATATCGAGACAGTTGCCTTCCCTTTAGATGGTACCAGAGAAGAAGAAGNGAGCATTTGCAATAACTCTTAGGATTTTGGATTGGAAGGATTGAATACGTTGGATGTTGGAAGGCTTAGCGGCACCCCAGAGTTCTGCACCGTATGTCCAGATCGGTCGTATTAGTGTTTTATATAGAGTCAGTTTATTCTCTGTTGTGAGCTGTGAACGCCTGTTTATTAGTCTGTATAAGAGTCCGTAGCGCCTGTTGAGTTCTTGTCGTTTGATTTTTATATGTTGGCTCCAATTAAGTCATGAGTCAAGGTGGAACCCAAGGTAACGGACTGAATCAAGGAGGGGTATAGGTATACTATTAAATGTGACATTAGAGGGGGAATCTTTTCTTAGTTGAAAATTTAGCTGTACGCATTCTTCTCTATTTAAAATATTTTATGTCTCCCCAAAAAATGCAAGACATTTGTGTATTTAAGCCAAGCAACAAGTACAGCTTATTATGGCTTTGATTCCCCCAAAATGTTATGAATTATATATGATAGCACCACTATTGATATTAAACTAATGCAAATATATTATTAGATTATAATTATTCCTAATAATAATATGATGATAATAATAACTTGATAATTTTATTACATGCTACGGATTAGTAAGGCCAAAAGTATCATGGAGGATAGATTATAGCTGTCGTTTCTATAATCTGGAAGACTGTAAGTAACACACTGAGCCGGTTTTTCTGAAATATCGAGACAGTTGCCTTCCCTTTAGATGGTACCAGAGAAGAAGAAGACTCACGTGCAAAGACAATGTCTTAAGTGCCATTCATTCAGCAGACCAAGATGACCAGAGGGTCCAGGTCCCTCTTACTCATCCACACCATGATTGACTATACCATGTCTGTTTCAACTGGATTTCCGCCTTTGGTTGGCTCTATTAGAGGAATAATAAGCCTGCCCAGTGCTATGTGGCTTTAAAGTGAGTTGACTTCCTGTATATTTTCGATTGTCCTACACTCCGTGATGTGGAATTTGGGGTGATAATACGGAACTAAAAAAGAAAAAGAAGAGGTAAACAAACCGTTCATATAGTTGTTCCTATGAGAATTATAGCACTGATGAGGTATTTCAAGGTTTTTAAAAACATTAAAATTAAAATGAAGAAGTTTTTTTTATTTTCAGGCATATGAGATATCCTGAAAGCAAATTAATGGTGAGGTCAATGGAATAGAACTACGAAAAGGAAAGAAAAGGCAGAAGAAAGATAAAAGAATCATTTTATTTTTATTTTGAATTCTTACTCCAATTTTATTCTTTTAATTAATTGAGTTATTACTCACAAAATGGTAATTGCAATAATGTATGACTTTTTATTATTTATTATTATTATT
>KZ810467.1:9324-35495 GCA_000696205.2 Oncopeltus fasciatus
CCGCAAAAAAAATGGTTAAGAGCTAAGATATAAATATCAGTATAAATGTGATATGGGAAACTCATAAATGAAAACCTCAGTTCAATAGGAATTTCATCTAAAAATTTCTAGTGACCCTATTTGAAAATTTAATTGCAAAAAGCATGAAGGAGGACCTTGGCTTTTTGTACAGCTTCCTCATGTTTATGAATCATTTCATTAAAAATGAAATAATTCTTATTAGTATAATAAGGCTATTGTATTTAATTAATAAAAGGCTTTATCTATTCTGTCTTAACAATTGCAAATTTTTGCTTCATGTTAAACTTAGCATTTTTATTTTATTATAAAATATTTGAATAAGAAAGGAAAAGCAAATAATTAATTAAATATAACCAAGCAAAAAAAAAATATATATATTATAAAATTTATTTGAAAGGGCAATTCTGCCTATCATAAATAAATAAAATTAACTAACTTTTTTTTTTTTATCATCTATGCCTTTATTCAAATTTCTCTTTAATGTTATTAATTTTAATGTCCTGTTTTTAAAATTTGTAGATATATCGTTGTGCTTGGTTTTCAGATATGACAGAAAATAATTCTTGGAAAATCATGAGCCCCTATTTTCTTATGCCAATGTTTTAGCTTACATTACATTTTAAGCCATCTTTAGGGCTAAAACAAAACAGATATATAAGCTGTCATATATTCATCAATAAAAGCTAGTACATATAATGTATAATAAATGTTTTTATAAAACTGAGGGATGATGACAAGAGTTCTCCATCAGTCACCATCAATATATTTGTAAAAGAAAAATAGGTTGAGCAGAAGCACAGAGGAAGAAGGGGTATAGTGGAAAGATAGAAGGTGGGGTAAGAAAGCAAAAAAAAGAGAAAAGAAAGCAACAGAGGAATGTCCAATGGTAAAGGGAGCATTTTGAAACATCTAAAAAAAAAATATGAAAATTTTTTTCAAAATCTAAAATCATTTTCTTGAAGATGGCTCAAAATATAAGTTGAAGTACTGCATTAGAAAATGTGTATTTTTTTAGCGCAGTTTTCAAGAGTAAATTATTTTCTCTATTAGCTGAAGACAGTCCGAGGTATTAGAGAAAATAAATTTTTTTAAGAATCATCTTCACGGGTCAGCTAAGTTACAACTATACCTATTTTTAAAAGTTATTTTTTTCTATTATTTAAATTGAGTGGTTGGATAAATTATATTTTTTATTCATAAAAGTGAATAATATTCAAGTATTAAGCAGTTCAATTCAATATGTCAAAGTTATAATTTATTTGAAGGAACATATTCATTTTTTTTTAATTAATAAAATATGAGCTGCACAAATTAGTTTGTTGAAAGTCACAGAGATATTAATTGAAAAGACAAGTAAATATTAAAAAATGGAATGACTATGATAATAGTCATTTATATATGAATGTGATAACTCATTTATAAATGAATGGGACAGATTTAGGTATCTTGTACAGGCATGAAATTACACTTTTAATTGACTAATTATCATTGTACAATATTGAGAAATATGGATCTTTTTTTTATACCTCAAAAATAAGTATAATTAGGTTTTTCCATGTGGATTTTTATTGATAATAAACATTTTTTCTAGCAATAACAAACTAAGAGAAAGAGAATTAACCTTATATATTAAACAGAGCTTTCTCTTATAATATACAAAATTTTCCAATACTGTTTTAATGAGCATTTCACTTCACCTATTTTCTTTCGAATGTGATTTTTATTTTTATGACACTCATTTTTAGAAGACAAACAAGTATTATGCACATTAATTGAGTTAAACAGCTAGTGAACAAATTTAATTTCTATGAAGTAATAGTTAGACCTTTTTTTCCTAAATATTTTGCATATTATTAAATACATGTAAATATATATGTATATGTATAAAATAAATAAAACAAAGTCACCAGTTCCGCTCTATAAATGCATATGTTTTGCACACAAAAATATTACAATCTCTTACTCCACCCTGGATTTAATAAAATATACTTTTATACCATCAATGTATTTATCACATATTGAGACATTATTAATACTATTAATGCGGGAGGAAATTATTTATACAAAATCTCAATAAAAAAATTAACTTAACACTATTATTGGTGTACAATGATACATTTGTTCAAAAGAGACAAACAATACAAAAATTGATGTACAAGAGTATAAACTATACAATATAATCCACTGACAATTACACAAATAAAATAAATAAGAGGTTTGCTAAAATAATGTCTCCTGTGACCATGTGCAATGCTCTACAATAGTTTTATTTCCTTCATTTTCAGATGAGTGTTCTTGTAAAATTTTTACCAACTGATCACATGAAACACTCATATAAGCTCTTGGAACAGATATAGATTTATTTTTCCCACTAGTCTGTTCCTCTCCCCCAGAACTCACATGAATAGTATCACTATCACTTGAAGTTTTTAGTAGTGTCAATCTGCTTGGTTTTTTTTCTGTAATCATTTTAGATGTAGATGGACTTGTAGAATCTTCTAGGCTTTCTATGTGTTTTAACTGATTGTCACTTCTATGGATAGAAGGAGTAGGTGTTGAAAATCTACGAATGGGTACCCTGTTTTCTTTTAAATGTTCTTTTTCTTTCTTTGAACCTCTTTTTGAAAGTTTTGACTCGATGGACGGTATATTGCAATCTATGTTTTCAGCATCACTATCAGTTGAAAACTCTTCAACTTCATCTTCCGTATCAACTAATTCTTCATCAAGAAATACTGAATCTGAGCCAACTGAATGGTTATCATGTTCTATACTCGGTAAGCCACAGCTACTTATGGATGCTAGAGGTGCTACTCTTGGAACGTGAAGTCCATCATTAGATGTTGGACAGTTGTATAGTGAAGTTTGAGACTCACATGGAGATATCTCTGGTGTTGGTTGTATTACCTGTAAAACAAATGACTTTTATATAAAATACATTTAGGTGTATTCACTTATGAAAAATATTTTACTTTGCACTTTTTTATTGTTTCCCAAAGCAGGTATTTAAATTTCTATTGTAAAATTAATATCTAAGTAATTTACAGAATATAAGAACTTTATTTAATCTATGTGAAAGTATAAAGTTTTTCATTTAAAAAAAAAGTTTTAATTTATTTATTCTAAAATTTGTAATTATTTTGCTGTAATGGCATCAACATAAATAGAAGTTTCACAGTTGTCTAGATTTTATAATTCTGATTAACCGAGTAAAAGCGTAATTGGAGGCATAAGTTCTGGTCCTCCTGGTATATCTGGTTTACCCTTCACCAGGCCTACAGGAAGAGCCCACTTAGCTCATACTTCCCCTCAGAGTTTAGACATGCTGGTCCTAAGCTATCTTGGCATGGGGATAAATGATAAAAGTGAAACTAGGGGTTTTTTTTTTGGTTTTTTTAATTATGGTTTATTAATAAATAGAGAATTGTTTATTTCTATTCAAACATTTTAACATGCCTGAGGGTTTCATTGAACAGCATATTATATTGTATTAATCAAGTCCATGATTGAGGAGAATCCTTTTTCTTATTTCTTGAAGGAGAATCCTTTTAAGGGGTAACATCTAGCATAGTTTTTTCTGGTTACTTTACACCATAGATTAGAGTCACATTTCGGGATTTTTATATATTTTAAAGTGTGTATCATATATGGCATGTTATTTTGTGAAACTCTATTGATTTCTTTAAAAAGTCAAAATTATTAAAGAAAGGACCTGAACCTCCATAACCAAAAGTGAACCCTTATTATTACCAAAATGTGCTTACTCATGTTTTTAAGTAATTGAATTAATAAGCAGCTCATATACCACACCTCTGGCATTCTTTCTTGCTCACATAACAGGGAAATTAGGGAATGGAAAATGATGAGGAACCTTTGTGCTTGGGCTTACATGCCATGGCATGTGTACCATGTAATACCTCATCCTACCTTTCTAGGCGAGGCCTCTTATTTATGAGATCTTAGAATGTTCAGACCTAGATAGGTTAATAGATATTAATCATGATTAATATATATTAATCATGTTGGTTCATTAATTTCTTTAAAAAATTGTTGCAGGGTAATAAAGTGTACTAAGGCCCAGGAACTTTGGGAATCACTACACTGGTGCCATAGTGGATTATGACCCAACTCACTCACTCCCTCTCTCTCTCTCTCTCACTCTCTCTGCAGCTCTATTCTTTATTACCCATCCATCATTTTCCCCAAACCAATCCATTTTTCATAGTAAATGATCAATTCATCATCCATTTGGAGTGATACAAGGATCTGTTCTAGAAAGGGTACCCAAACCTTCAGCTTAAAAATATAACTATTGATTCCTTCCCTTCACATATCTCTCCATGAAACCCCTTCCAAGCCAATTTGTGTCCTCAAAAATTAAAAAAAAAATTTCACCACCAGGACTGAATATAAAGAGAAATTTAAATTTGATAATATCATGAAAACTTCAATAAAGTCATCACAACAAATTCATCAATATCTTCACAGCTGAATTATGTGCAATTTCTTCAGCGATTCACCTATCTATGTTAACATAACATAACCACACTATTATTGTGACAGACTCGCTAAGCATACTGCAGAGACTAGAGAGTATGTATTTTAATTCCATAGACATAAAACAAATTAATAAAAAGGTTCACCTTGAGTGGACTCCAGGTCATATCAGAATAAAGGGAAAGAACTTGCTGGCCAAGATTTTAGCATTATGCTTCAGTGCACTAAGAGATATTTTAGTGCACTCATGCTTCCTCGGCCAAAAAAATACTTTTTTTAACCCCAAGCAATCTAGCCCTGCCACAGAAATTAAACATTTTGAACAGTTATCAACAATGTGGGAAGGAAATCCACCATCCTAGATGAAGCATATTAAAACATGTAAAACATTTTATGAAACCTTGGAGCTCTTCAGAATGCAGCATAGGAGAGAGAAAATTGTAATATCTCATCTACATATTAGTAATATAGGGGTCACGCACGGATATCTTATAACTAAAGAACAACTTCCAAATTGTTCCTTCTATAAGAACCAATTAATGGTTGGACACATTTCCCAATTCTCCAAATTTAAAGCTTCCCTTTCAAATATAAGATTCCTATGGAATTAGCTGATGCTTGGCCTTGGCGAACCCTATTGTCTTAAATAATGTTTTAAAATGTATTAAAAATTATCCTTTTTAGAGCAATTTAAATATAGATTTTAGTAAACCCAAATAAATTGTAGCGGTAAAGAGTTCTGCCACCCACAGTAGGCTGTCAGCTTTGCTCTGGGGGGGTCTCAGTTCCCTAGACCACATGTGTCGGCTTGTGAGGTTTTGATGGCCTGGCACCACCAGAACAAGCAGCCAGTCACCTAGATGTGGGCCTCGCATGACAGAGTGGTCAGGGTTTCGAGTGTAGTAGCTTGGGCCCCTGATCTCAGTCATGAGTTCCCCCCACGATTCTTTTAAAGTTTTATACCTGTATTTAAAAAAAAAAAAAAGTAGGTACTGATGACTATAGTATTTACCACTTTAAAACTAATCAATCAATCCTTCAGCTGTGACTGTTACTTTGGAAAGATAAATCTGTTACCCATACAGAGATATTTTAAGGGATAAACTTTCCAAAACAGATAATAACAGTTTGAGTTTTTGTTAGTGTTACAATTTATTTATTAGCAGCAGGTATTGCACTAATATTGCCCAGGTCTTCTTAAGTAAAAATGGAAGACCAGAAGGAGATATTCTTCCAGCAGGAAGATAATGAGGAATTTTAGAATGAGAAGTTACACATATGAAGAAGAACTGAGAAGTTAATTAGAAGATGAAATTATGTAAATTTAATTGGAATATTAACCAGGCTTTATGATTTAGTATTTTATGTGTAATAGCCAGGAAAAGAAATTGAATGTATAAAATGGAAATCGGAGACAAAATATTATAAAAGTGAAAAATGATACTTACAGTACCTTTGCTGTCGTTGAGGGTTCAAACAGAAATGACTACTAAAAGGAATTCCCTTAACTTATGTAACTGTAGACAGAAATTTTCAAAATAATGAAAAGAAAACAGAAGAAATTGTAATGAGAAAGTGAGGCACAAAACGCGATCGAAAGGTTGAAACACAGATCTGAAAGAGAGAAGAGGTTCCTTACTGATTACCGTGACCAACAAAACCTAGTAACCACTAAAAGATTATAACTGGCACCAGAAGGATGTCTTTGTCTGGGAAATATGAATTGGATTATGTGGATATATATAACAGTCTACTTTGATATTTTCTCATCCATGTTTTTACTTGTTTTTGTATAGTTTTGAAATCAATAACAGGAGAAAAAGACCCTTAATAAACCATGGGAACATTCTTGTAGATGATTTAATTTAATTCATCTGGTTAAATGTAATTTGAAACATATCTGTTGATGTTGAAAATACTTTTAATAAATGACAGATCGACTTATGCCTCTACAATGGAAGAGAGGATCTAATAATAAATTAAGAAGTTCTGATCTTTGGTTTCTTAAGAGTTTTACTTCTAACACAAAAGAAGGGGGAAACAAAGAAAGTCATACATACATGCAATGGTCCTCAAAATGAAGAAGGTTGAGTTAGGTTAGGAAATTCAGAGAATGAGGGAGGGAGTATTTGCAGTCACCAGGAATAGTGGATTTGGTAGACACCATGGAAACGTACCACAGACTGTGAGACCTATTTATTCCTCATGAGGAAAAAGGAAACCAGCACCAATTATGAGCCTCCTCACATCTGCAACACTAAATGCCCAATGGGAGGTCGTCATTGCTTGGAGTATTGAAATAAAAGCTTCTATATCTCTGACCTCTGATGACCAAGATGAATGTCTTGCAGTAGCCTTTGAACTCTTCAGGTCTTTGATTTGTCATAGACCTGGAGGAGGCGAGATTTCAGTTCATCATAAGGGCTGTTAGTTTTGGTCCGCTCATTTAGTTCATCAGCCCCTTCAAGGTTACCAGGTGCTTTATGACTTGCGAAGGGACTTTTAATGTAAGTTAAACTGACTCAGCATGCAGAAACCATAACGAAGTATTTGTCTTGTAAAATGGTGGTAAGTGGTAGTGGGGACTGCTGAATACAGAGACTTCTGCCATTGTCGGTTGTAGTTGAGTCAATGGCTTGTGTTGCTTCAGCTTGTTGGTAACTTCTTTCTTGTTTACATTAAACTTTATTAATACACAAATAACTATAATTCTTCAATAACAGCAAAAACAAAGTAATTTAACTTCTTTGATTATAAATAACAATGAAAATAAAACAAAAAGGAGTAAAATTCTGGTGTGTGAGAGTTGCGACATCACAGAAGGTATTTAAATGTGTTTGCTGCGAAATAGTGAAAATAATGTAAGGAACAATGTTAAAATAAGATGAAATTTTATTCAAACATGTCCACTACAGAAGGAAGTTGCAATGAAGTTATGCGGTCACCTACCTTCAAAATCTATGTTGCTCTATACACACACACACAATATTTTTGACATAATTTTCAATCATTTTCCTACAGAAAAAATATTTTTTGGTCATACCTGGTGTTTTAGGTCAAGCACCCGGTGTAGCTGTTAAAGTTCATATGCTAAAGTTTCGGGTTCGAATCCCAGTTTCCCAGGTTCTTCGCCTGAAGTTAGTAGTTTATCACTTATTACATTGTGTTACAGGTTATGATCGCACTGCTAGTTTCCAGCAGGTGGTTAGTACAACTTCATCTTAATGATGGACTGGCATCACTTTGCCTAGGTCTGAAAAAGACCCCTATGCAGGCGACAACTCAACTATGGGAGTAAACCCCTACATAAAATCATGGGACACCCAAATTTAACGAATTTAGAAACAGGGCCAATCCGAATGAAACATAATTAATATTTCACTTGCAGTTTTAATCATTGTACCTAGCATTTAAATCATAAACTCCATGAAGTTTATTTTCAACCCAATGAAATTAGTAATTTCAAAATATGGAGGATGATAATACATTTACAACATTTAACATGTTAAAATGAAAGATGAGGGTTAGATTAGGAAAGAGAAACTTAAGAGAAAAGTCAATTTATTTATTCATATAAGGCCCATCATTCAAGATGCTATTTTTCAATGAAGTTCCAGTTTCATATTTTCCTTTCACTAAGATGAAAAAAAATAATGCCATCATGGAAATTTTCGACATTGTTATCCAAAAGAAATTTTCGGACTTAATGAAATTCTTTATTGCCTTATATTTTGACTCAATTATTTGAATCTTTTTTTCTACACCAGTCATTAACTAATTATACTAACAACAAAGAAATAACTGTTTGAAACTAATTTTCATTTTGCTTGATCTTGTGCAGATGAACTAATGCCAGGATCCTCAATGCAAAACTATTTTGGGAATAAGAAAATAATAAAAATATGATGAAGATTAATGTCCAAATAACTTCTCCTAGAGTTTGATCTTCTGTTGCAATTGTACCTCTGTAGTATTAAGTATTCAAATTTGTATTTTTAAATTGGGATGTAAAAAGAAATATATATCTAATTCAAATCTAGAATTAGATTAGAATCTAGAAATTATTCTCAGCTTCCTCGGTGGTGTAATGGTAGTGCATCTGCCCGGACAGTGGGGGACCCAGGCTCAATTCCCGGATGAGGTAGAGAGTTTTTTTAATAGCTCCCTGTATGATTAAAATTTAAAAATATATATTTTTTAAAACTCAACCGAGCTGAAAATATATATAACTTAATATAATCTGAATAATTTTACTTAGTAGTAAAATAGGAAATAGTCTTTTACTTACAGATCAAATAAATATATTACTATTATTGAAGGAAATGAGACTAACAGTTACAGGGACTAAAATAAAACTACTTATGGACAAATAAATAGAGTTTCAATTTATAGAAACCAGACTAAAAAGTGGTGTGGTAAACTGTTACTTTCACCCCTTTTAACTTATTAACTATTAAACGAATGCTGGAAGTATTGATTTTTATTATTGAAAGCATGTTCTGACATTCATACACATTCGTATGTTGACATTCAATACATAACGTAATTATATCTTTCTTTTCTTTATAAACTTGAAACCAACTCCATACAACTGCTATGTGTTTCTATTTTTTTATTTTTTTTATCAAAATATTTTTATTCACAGGCATCAAAGTTGTACAGGTTGTATCTTGATGCATAGGATGAATGAAAAAAAGATTTGGGCACACATACAAATTAAGTAAAGACTGTATATGACAAATATTCTGAGTCCTTACACATTACCTTGTTATTAGATGAACAAGACATCATCCCTTAAAACGGAATACAAGTCATATGATATCCATATATTCTTTAGCCAAGCTAACCATACAGCAGCAATGTAATAACATGCTTCTATGAACTTCAAGTAAATAATCAACACCAGGATAAGTAGACATCTGAGTATTTAATAAATTGATCAAACCTGTAAAGCTTATAATAAATACTCTCAAACCCTTCTTTCATTCAAATAATTCTGAGTATAATTCAAAACATCAAATTTTCAGATGTGACAAAGCATACTGAATCCCATCTACGGTACAACCAATTCCGGATCTTTACATCTCTTATAAACTTTCATATGGCCACCAAATTAAAGGCATTACCTTCAAGGCCCTTGAAAAGAAAGCTATTTTTCTTCATTAATGTAATGTGATTTTTTTTTTTTTTTTGTTTTATCGAGACTGTACCTAGTTAATTTTCAAGATAATATTACAAAGGTACTAAGCTTTTGTTAGGAATTCTTTTTTGCTTTGATTTAATAATATAACACTTATGTGACTTGGATTTTTGTTTTTCAGTATGCTATGGGCTGTGTATATTTTCATTGAATGACAAATTATGAAATGAAAGAAAATTTCCAATAATCCAATAATATAATGAGATGTGCAGATAAGCATTACATTACAAATAACTATAAAATACATAATGCCTTGAGTGAAAATAAATAATGTGGGCAAATAGAAGCTATCAAGTTAAGGGGAAATTCCTAAATCATGCTAAATATAGTTAATAAAATGGTACTATCAATTTAGATAATAGCAATGTACTAGGCTTTGCATTTATTACTGGATGATTGTTATTGGTAGAGTGTTAAATATGATTTAAGAGAAAATTGACATGAATAAATGAATAAATATGCCAGTAATATGACATGAAAGAATGAATAATTATGCCAGTAATATGTTACATGAAGTGACATAGTGATCCAAAAGTAAGTGAACTTCTAGCATCCAGTTTTTATCACAGTCAATACTTGAAGAAGTAAGATAAAAACTAAAATAAAAACTTGAATTAAAAAATATTTTCTTAATCTTTCTTCCAATATCGATAAATAGAGTTTTGAACAAAAACTGGCAACTAATTTCATGTGTGTGTGGTGTGCATATATGGAAATTAAACAGGTAGGCTAAAACAATACAGTTCATTGTGCATATAATTCTAGTCTACAATAAAATTTTTAAATAGTACTTCTTTGTTCATTTGTGCTCTAATACACAGAATTTATCAAATGGTATTTATAATTCATCCAAATGTTATAGATGATTAGAATTTCTATATTTCTTAATATAATGTCACCAAGATTGACAATGACCTGTAATGGAAGGGCACAACCACCATAAAAATAATTTACTGATCACTGAAACTTAAGGAAAACCATAAATTGACAGGAATTCATCAAGTTATGGATATAGTTTACCCCGATGTTAATTAAAATTAATATTGGAGGAAACTATAGAAATAAACAATTATATTATACTATGAAAAAGACCATGCATTACATGATTCATCGTAGTTCTGGGCATAAGCATAATGTGAAAGGATTAAGTTGTTTTTTAAATGTATGGTAACCATCTTCAATATGGGAATTCAATTTCAGCAGAGAGAAAATGTATTATGGCTAAAAAAGGTAAGTTAATCTCACAGATTTTAACTATTCCAAATTAAAATAATAAATTTGAATTGTAAACTTTTATAAAATGTGATATTGTAAAATGAGTAAAATCCTAAGCATTTCTTTGCTTAGCTAGTATATTATAATACTTTCTTTTACTATCCCATACAGGAAAGAAGAGAATATTCTTTTTAGATTATATTTTTGTTTTATTTAATATTATTTATAACTATCTGAACAAAGTAAAATTTATCTAAGCATACTTGTATATCAATCGGATAATAAAAATCCCATGGTTCTTCATCCAGACGATCTCTCCTATTGCCAACCGAAGGAGGAGGAATCGGCCTGCCCATTTCCATAGCAGATCCTCTTCTCTCCAAATAACTTGTATCGCAGCTTGAGCATGTTAAAGAACTAAGTCTTCTCGAGCTTCGAGAACTTCTCCTACTTGATGGGACCCTCAACAAGTGATGAGCTCCACTGAGATAATCTGTAAGATCATCTTCTTCGCCATCCTTGTTGTTGGAAAAACAGAAAACATTCTAAATTAATACACTCTTAAATGCCTTAAAATTAGTTTTAGTTTCACCATGGATTTTAATTACATGCAATTCCCATTATTAGGAAAGTTTATTCTTATCATGCTCATCATTCTTCTTAGAAAAAGTATCCTTTGCATTCATTTTAGAGAAAAGTAGAGAATAGAAGAAATGAAATCACAGCTTCGCAAGTACTTTTGAAAACAATATTAAATCAAATATTTGCTCTTTTTATAAATGAGTTACATTAATACTTGTAAAGAAATGTTATTTAAAGATTATTTATTTTCAGCTTATACAATCATCTCAAACCATTTTCTGATGAATCCTGTGTATGTATTATTGCCTTCCAATTTAGTTTGATATTCTCAAATTATGTCCTATTTCTTTAACATGTACTGTACTAATTCTAGGATGACATTTCTTGAATTCAAAATCACTTTAATTATTGTATTTCAATCTTTCATATTTTGAAATTGTATTTTGTTCTTAATTTGCAATTTTTTTGTACATATATTATAGATTACTTCAATGTTTCCTTAATTCTTAGACATATTAGTAGTTGTCTCATTTTGTATTGTTATTTCATTTTTCTTATGATCTATAGCTTTATGATGATCTATGTCCTTAGAAGTAATTAATAGTGTTAATTTATCATAATCTTGAATTTGTTTTATAATAAAATTTGATATTTCCTTCCAGGTTTATATTTCAATTATGTGTCTTGCGAAGATGCGAAAATGTAGAAAGTGAAAGAAAAATTAAATAGATAAGAAAAAGGAAGAAGAAATCTAGGATTAACTCAAAGAGAACATTTAGTAATAAATATTAGTAATAAGAGAAAATGTCAAGAAAAAGAAGTTGGTTACCCAAGTGTATCTACTTTTGTTTTTAGATAGAATATGGGTTAACTTTACTAAACAGTATGATGCTGTGAAAAATGTATGGATATTATTTTAAATAAAATTAAAATATCTTATGTATGAAAATTGATAGAGAGGAAAAATTGCAGTAAAGAGAGAGGATAATAATTAACACTAGTTTTAAATAGGTAAAATGTAAGTTTTTTAAAGGTGAACTAAATTTTGACTACGGGGGTTAGGAAAACTCTCAAATGTGCAATGATAATTTTACAGTACAGACACACACACATATATACATAAACAAAACAAAATTAGTCATGCTCATAATAAATTAGTAAAAATGAGGAATGAATGCATGAAAAAAATGAAAGCCCAGGTTTAGTTGGAGTTTAGGAACAATGTTTAAAATAAACTTATTTGTTGTTAAAGCAAAATGGATTAAATCCCAGACAAAGAAATGAGGTTTTAAATTTATAAACCCAATGCATCATAAGTGAATATTAATAGAAGTATTATCAGCCGTATGCAGGTATAGATAAAGAGTGATTTCATCTGCTTATGTGATATAACTATTACTAAATATTATAAATAGTTTTGATAAATCAATGGTGAACAATTTGTAAACACTTAAGTTTTGTAAAAAATAAATAAAACATAGTACTTTTAATTAATTTAAATTCTAGGTACAGACCTAAAGCTCTTGTTGCATTTTGAACAAAATTTTGGAGAGCTATGAAAAATGGTTTACTATTAAGGTAGGGTCAATGGAACCTCAGGAGTACTCATTTTGCATTAAGACAAGCTGGTTGGATCCCACTTACCGTAACTCACCAATTATCCAATTATAAGTATTTTTAAGACTATTATGGCTTATAGAGACTCTAAGCCTTTTTTTTTTGGAACTTAAAATTATTTTAATCTTCTAAATTTATACAACAATAAAAATGTCTACTTAAACTTCAATTTTCATTTCAAATACTAAAACATTATATGATCGATTTATGAAATAATTAACAATTCATGGGAAATACTAACTTTAACAACCAAATTTGAGTAGAACATCAGAATTAAAATATTCTTGAAAAACATAAATCCCCAAAGGTTAATATGAGAGGTGCCAGGGGCAGCCAAGAGATCTGTTCCCAGCTCTTAATTCTGGCATTGAGGGTTCAAATCTTTCCCTTCTTTATGACGATAAAAGCTTGGAGCCATGGTCGTTCAGAATAGGATAGCAACCTGTAGACAGCCCCTCCTTCCATGAACTTAAATTGAAAAGGAGCATAAATTAAAAAGAAAAAGGCTAATATGAGAAGAACTAGATAATGGTTTTTAGTAGCGACCATAACCTGGAAACTAAATTGAAACAAATATTTCAATAATTTCATTCATAATACATAAATTACTCTATTAAAACTGAACAAATGATTTACATTATTTGTTTATTATAATACCTAACAAAAAAAAAAAGTTTTAATTTATTTATTCTAAAATTTGTAATTATTTTGCTGTAATGGCATCAACATAAATAGAAGTTTCACAGTTGTCTAGATTTTATAATTCTGATTAACCGAGTAAAAGCGTAATTGGAGGCATAAGTTCTGGTCCTCCTGGTATATCTGGTTTACCCTTCACCAGGCCTACAGGAAGAGCCCACTTAGCTCATACTTCCCCTCAGAGTTTAGACATGCTGGTCCTAAGCTATCTTGGCATGGGGATAAATGATAAAAGTGAAACTAGGGGTTTTTTTTTTGGTTTTTTTAATTATGGTTTATTAATAAATAGAGAATTGTTTATTTCTATTCAAACATTTTAACATGCCTGAGGGTTTCATTGAACAGCATATTATATTGTATTAATCAAGTCCATGATTGAGGAGAATCCTTTTTCTTATTTCTTGAAGGAGAATCCTTTTAAGGGGTAACATCTAGCATAGTTTTTTCTGGTTACTTTACACCATAGATTAGAGTCACATTTCGGGATTTTTATATATTTTAAAGTGTGTATCATATATGGCATGTTATTTTGTGAAACTCTATTGATTTCTTTAAAAAGTCAAAATTATTAAAGAAAGGACCTGAACCTCCATAACCAAAAGTGAACCCTTATTATTACCAAAATGTGCTTACTCATGTTTTTAAGTAATTGAATTAATAAGCAGCTCATATACCACACCTCTGGCATTCTTTCTTGCTCACATAACAGGGAAATTAGGGAATGGAAAATGATGAGGAACCTTTGTGCTTGGGCTTACATGCCATGGCATGTGTACCATGTAATACCTCATCCTACCTTTCTAGGCGAGGCCTCTTATTTATGAGATCTTAGAATGTTCAGACCTAGATAGGTTAATAGATATTAATCATGATTAATATATATTAATCATGTTGGTTCATTAATTTCTTTAAAAAATTGTTGCAGGGTAATAAAGTGTACTAAGGCCCAGGAACTTTGGGAATCACTACACTGGTGCCATAGTGGATTATGACCCAACTCACTCACTCCCTCTCTCTCTCTCTCTCACTCTCTCTGCAGCTCTATTCTTTATTACCCATCCATCATTTTCCCCAAACCAATCCATTTTTCATAGTAAATGATCAATTCATCATCCATTTGGAGTGATACAAGGATCTGTTCTAGAAAGGGTACCCAAACCTTCAGCTTAAAAATATAACTATTGATTCCTTCCCTTCACATATCTCTCCATGAAACCCCTTCCAAGCCAATTTGTGTCCTCAAAAATTAAAAAAAAAATTTCACCACCAGGACTGAATATAAAGAGAAATTTAAATTTGATAATATCATGAAAACTTCAATAAAGTCATCACAACAAATTCATCAATATCTTCACAGCTGAATTATGTGCAATTTCTTCAGCGATTCACCTATCTATGTTAACATAACATAACCACACTATTATTGTGACAGACTCGCTAAGCATACTGCAGAGACTAGAGAGTATGTATTTTAATTCCATAGACATAAAACAAATTAATAAAAAGGTTCACCTTGAGTGGACTCCAGGTCATATCAGAATAAAGGGAAAGAACTTGCTGGCCAAGATTTTAGCATTATGCTTCAGTGCACTAAGAGATATTTTAGTGCACTCATGCTTCCTCGGCCAAAAAAATACTTTTTTTAACCCCAAGCAATCTAGCCCTGCCACAGAAATTAAACATTTTGAACAGTTATCAACAATGTGGGAAGGAAATCCACCATCCTAGATGAAGCATATTAAAACATGTAAAACATTTTATGAAACCTTGGAGCTCTTCAGAATGCAGCATAGGAGAGAGAAAATTGTAATATCTCATCTACATATTAGTAATATAGGGGTCACGCACGGATATCTTATAACTAAAGAACAACTTCCAAATTGTTCCTTCTATAAGAACCAATTAATGGTTGGACACATTTCCCAATTCTCCAAATTTAAAGCTTCCCTTTCAAATATAAGATTCCTATGGAATTAGCTGATGCTTGGCCTTGGCGAACCCTATTGTCTTAAATAATGTTTTAAAATGTATTAAAAATTATCCTTTTTAGAGCAATTTAAATATAGATTTTAGTAAACCCAAATAAATTGTAGCGGTAAAGAGTTCTGCCACCCACAGTAGGCTGTCAGCTTTGCTCTGGGGGGGTCTCAGTTCCCTAGACCACATGTGTCGGCTTGTGAGGTTTTGATGGCCTGGCACCACCAGAACAAGCAGCCAGTCACCTAGATGTGGGCCTCGCATGACAGAGTGGTCAGGGTTTCGAGTGTAGTAGCTTGGGCCCCTGATCTCAGTCATGAGTTCCCCCCACGATTCTTTTAAAGTTTTATACCTGTATTTAAAAAAAAAAAAAAGTAGGTACTGATGACTATAGTATTTACCACTTTAAAACTAATCAATCAATCCTTCAGCTGTGACTGTTACTTTGGAAAGATAAATCTGTTACCCATACAGAGATATTTTAAGGGATAAACTTTCCAAAACAGATAATAACAGTTTGAGTTTTTGTTAGTGTTACAATTTATTTATTAGCAGCAGGTATTGCACTAATATTGCCCAGGTCTTCTTAAGTAAAAATGGAAGACCAGAAGGAGATATTCTTCCAGCAGGAAGATAATGAGGAATTTTAGAATGAGAAGTTACACATATGAAGAAGAACTGAGAAGTTAATTAGAAGATGAAATTATGTAAATTTAATTGGAATATTAACCAGGCTTTATGATTTAGTATTTTATGTGTAATAGCCAGGAAAAGAAATTGAATGTATAAAATGGAAATCGGAGACAAAATATTATAAAAGTGAAAAATGATACTTACAGTACCTTTGCTGTCGTTGAGGGTTCAAACAGAAATGACTACTAAAAGGAATTCCCTTAACTTATGTAACTGTAGACAGAAATTTTCAAAATAATGAAAAGAAAACAGAAGAAATTGTAATGAGAAAGTGAGGCACAAAACGCGATCGAAAGGTTGAAACACAGATCTGAAAGAGAGAAGAGGTTCCTTACTGATTACCGTGACCAACAAAACCTAGTAACCACTAAAAGATTATAACTGGCACCAGAAGGATGTCTTTGTCTGGGAAATATGAATTGGATTATGTGGATATATATAACAGTCTACTTTGATATTTTCTCATCCATGTTTTTACTTGTTTTTGTATAGTTTTGAAATCAATAACAGGAGAAAAAGACCCTTAATAAACCATGGGAACATTCTTGTAGATGATTTAATTTAATTCATCTGGTTAAATGTAATTTGAAACATATCTGTTGATGTTGAAAATACTTTTAATAAATGACAGATCGACTTATGCCTCTACAATGGAAGAGAGGATCTAATAATAAATTAAGAAGTTCTGATCTTTGGTTTCTTAAGAGTTTTACTTCTAACACAAAAGAAGGGGGAAACAAAGAAAGTCATACATACATGCAATGGTCCTCAAAATGAAGAAGGTTGAGTTAGGTTAGGAAATTCAGAGAATGAGGGAGGGAGTATTTGCAGTCACCAGGAATAGTGGATTTGGTAGACACCATGGAAACGTACCACAGACTGTGAGACCTATTTATTCCTCATGAGGAAAAAGGAAACCAGCACCAATTATGAGCCTCCTCACATCTGCAACACTAAATGCCCAATGGGAGGTCGTCATTGCTTGGAGTATTGAAATAAAAGCTTCTATATCTCTGACCTCTGATGACCAAGATGAATGTCTTGCAGTAGCCTTTGAACTCTTCAGGTCTTTGATTTGTCATAGACCTGGAGGAGGCGAGATTTCAGTTCATCATAAGGGCTGTTAGTTTTGGTCCGCTCATTTAGTTCATCAGCCCCTTCAAGGTTACCAGGTGCTTTATGACTTGCGAAGGGACTTTTAATGTAAGTTAAACTGACTCAGCATGCAGAAACCATAACGAAGTATTTGTCTTGTAAAATGGTGGTAAGTGGTAGTGGGGACTGCTGAATACAGAGACTTCTGCCATTGTCGGTTGTAGTTGAGTCAATGGCTTGTGTTGCTTCAGCTTGTTGGTAACTTCTTTCTTGTTTACATTAAACTTTATTAATACACAAATAACTATAATTCTTCAATAACAGCAAAAACAAAGTAATTTAACTTCTTTGATTATAAATAACAATGAAAATAAAACAAAAAGGAGTAAAATTCTGGTGTGTGAGAGTTGCGACATCACAGAAGGTATTTAAATGTGTTTGCTGCGAAATAGTGAAAATAATGTAAGGAACAATGTTAAAATAAGATGAAATTTTATTCAAACATGTCCACTACAGAAGGAAGTTGCAATGAAGTTATGCGGTCACCTACCTTCAAAATCTATGTTGCTCTATACACACACACACAATATTTTTGACATAATTTTCAATCATTTTCCTACAGAAAAAATATTTTTTGGTCATACCTGGTGTTTTAGGTCAAGCACCCGGTGTAGCTGTTAAAGTTCATATGCTAAAGTTTCGGGTTCGAATCCCAGTTTCCCAGGTTCTTCGCCTGAAGTTAGTAGTTTATCACTTATTACATTGTGTTACAGGTTATGATCGCACTGCTAGTTTCCAGCAGGTGGTTAGTACAACTTCATCTTAATGATGGACTGGCATCACTTTGCCTAGGTCTGAAAAAGACCCCTATGCAGGCGACAACTCAACTATGGGAGTAAACCCCTACATAAAATCATGGGACACCCAAATTTAACGAATTTAGAAACAGGGCCAATCCGAATGAAACATAATTAATATTTCACTTGCAGTTTTAATCATTGTACCTAGCATTTAAATCATAAACTCCATGAAGTTTATTTTCAACCCAATGAAATTAGTAATTTCAAAATATGGAGGATGATAATACATTTACAACATTTAACATGTTAAAATGAAAGATGAGGGTTAGATTAGGAAAGAGAAACTTAAGAGAAAAGTCAATTTATTTATTCATATAAGGCCCATCATTCAAGATGCTATTTTTCAATGAAGTTCCAGTTTCATATTTTCCTTTCACTAAGATGAAAAAAAATAATGCCATCATGGAAATTTTCGACATTGTTATCCAAAAGAAATTTTCGGACTTAATGAAATTCTTTATTGCCTTATATTTTGACTCAATTATTTGAATCTTTTTTTCTACACCAGTCATTAACTAATTATACTAACAACAAAGAAATAACTGTTTGAAACTAATTTTCATTTTGCTTGATCTTGTGCAGATGAACTAATGCCAGGATCCTCAATGCAAAACTATTTTGGGAATAAGAAAATAATAAAAATATGATGAAGATTAATGTCCAAATAACTTCTCCTAGAGTTTGATCTTCTGTTGCAATTGTACCTCTGTAGTATTAAGTATTCAAATTTGTATTTTTAAATTGGGATGTAAAAAGAAATATATATCTAATTCAAATCTAGAATTAGATTAGAATCTAGAAATTATTCTCAGCTTCCTCGGTGGTGTAATGGTAGTGCATCTGCCCGGACAGTGGGGGACCCAGGCTCAATTCCCGGATGAGGTAGAGAGTTTTTTTAATAGCTCCCTGTATGATTAAAATTTAAAAATATATATTTTTTAAAACTCAACCGAGCTGAAAATATATATAACTTAATATAATCTGAATAATTTTACTTAGTAGTAAAATAGGAAATAGTCTTTTACTTACAGATCAAATAAATATATTACTATTATTGAAGGAAATGAGACTAACAGTTACAGGGACTAAAATAAAACTACTTATGGACAAATAAATAGAGTTTCAATTTATAGAAACCAGACTAAAAAGTGGTGTGGTAAACTGTTACTTTCACCCCTTTTAACTTATTAACTATTAAACGAATGCTGGAAGTATTGATTTTTATTATTGAAAGCATGTTCTGACATTCATACACATTCGTATGTTGACATTCAATACATAACGTAATTATATCTTTCTTTTCTTTATAAACTTGAAACCAACTCCATACAACTGCTATGTGTTTCTATTTTTTTATTTTTTTTATCAAAATATTTTTATTCACAGGCATCAAAGTTGTACAGGTTGTATCTTGATGCATAGGATGAATGAAAAAAAGATTTGGGCACACATACAAATTAAGTAAAGACTGTATATGACAAATATTCTGAGTCCTTACACATTACCTTGTTATTAGATGAACAAGACATCATCCCTTAAAACGGAATACAAGTCATATGATATCCATATATTCTTTAGCCAAGCTAACCATACAGCAGCAATGTAATAACATGCTTCTATGAACTTCAAGTAAATAATCAACACCAGGATAAGTAGACATCTGAGTATTTAATAAATTGATCAAACCTGTAAAGCTTATAATAAATACTCTCAAACCCTTCTTTCATTCAAATAATTCTGAGTATAATTCAAAACATCAAATTTTCAGATGTGACAAAGCATACTGAATCCCATCTACGGTACAACCAATTCCGGATCTTTACATCTCTTATAAACTTTCATATGGCCACCAAATTAAAGGCATTACCTTCAAGGCCCTTGAAAAGAAAGCTATTTTTCTTCATTAATGTAATGTGATTTTTTTTTTTTTTTTGTTTTATCGAGACTGTACCTAGTTAATTTTCAAGATAA
This sequence comes from Oncopeltus fasciatus, assembly GCA_000696205.2. Classification (NCBI taxonomy): domain Eukaryota; kingdom Metazoa; phylum Arthropoda; class Insecta; order Hemiptera; family Lygaeidae; genus Oncopeltus; species Oncopeltus fasciatus. The sequence continues at coordinate 29,752 of KZ810467.1, forward strand.
TATTACAAAGGTACTAAGCTTTTGTTAGGAATTCTTTTTTGCTTTGATTTAATAATATAACACTTATGTGACTTGGATTTTTGTTTTTCAGTATGCTATGGGCTGTNTTACAAGGTGATAAATATCTAACGTGACAGGCTAATCCAATTTTCATCATCTTAAAAAATAAACGTCTATTCTATTCTACTTATTTGAGTAGGCCCCCATTGGATATCTCTAAAAACTTCCCATCATTTCTGGTAATAACCACACTGAGGGGTGTGGAGAAGCTGAGGTCCAATGTGTCAAGTTTGTGCAACATACGAATTCCACACTCCTCTGAAATTCCAAAGTTCCTGACATTCCCAAATAAACGAGTTCTCAGGTAGGTTCTAAGGTGTATCTCTATCTATCTATTAAACGAAACACCCGCTACATCAACTTCCTAAACTGTATGAGGCGCTGAGCAAAAGAAATGTTCCCTTCAAGGCCATATGTCTGTTAAAGACTAGGGAAGTAGGTGCAGCGTATGGACCAGAACTTACGGGAAGGGAGCAATTGAAGGAAAACACCTGCTAAAGTAGGCTTACTTGGAAATACGTATAGACTCTTCTATGTTTGCCTCCCCATGTCCAGGAAGTTATAAAAGCAGCTCACCATCGGCCTTCTCAGTCAGTGATATGTTAGTCTCCGTCTGTGGCAGATCGCGTGTTCAGGGCGTCGAGCTGGTCGTAACCTTTGATGTGCGGTAACAGCGAATTGATATGTGACAGTGATTAGCTAAGTATCTTGAAGCCTATTTGTAAATAAGCATATATAATTTATTTTGTACATAATAATTAATTTATTACCTGTAAGTAATTTTATATTTATTTAATTGTTAGTTATTCAGGGCAGTAGTTGCAGTAGATTGGTTTGTTATTAGTAGGTAATCATTTTTGATAATAAAGTAATTTTAATTTATCTCATTGCTCTTAATTATAAGTGACCCGTAGCCCATAACAACGCTTAATAAAATGACAATGAGGTATGTTAGGAGCAAAGTCCGCGTAAAATCGAATTACTTGGCCGATTTTCGCTCAAATAAAGGGCTGAGGACAACTTATCATACATGGATACTATTAAAAAAAATTGAGATTCCATAGAAAGTTTTAAGTGATTGAAGTTTTCTTGGAATTAATTAACATGGAGTAAGTCATGACTTTCTATTAATGTGGTCTGAAAATATCCCCTAAAAGATGTATATTTTCTTACGATTTTTTACTTTACGATACTAAAAATTGTACCAGTTGCAGGTTGAAGCGGCCAGCTCATGCGTCTCAGGTCTTGTTCCGGGATGGACCCCACACCTGCCCAGCCCTCCTCATCTCCCAATGCACCCTCTACTGAAACAAAAATCTTCTGTCAGAATCCATGTCCACCAATGAAAGGGCACGTATTTTAAAGTTAAGAACATAATCAAATAAATCATAAATAGTAAAGAATAAAGTATACTTATGAAAGTCAATAAGTCTTTATATTAAAAGTGTAAGTTGCAAAAAGTTTCTGGGCTCCAGTAAGTGGCTCTAGAATTTACAGATATTCTCAGCTACAAGCAACGTTACTATATGCCAAAACTTTTTCTTATCATCATGTGGGCGAAGCAAACAGGTCATAAACTTCCTTAATGCATTTTATTAAATGCCTTTTAGAGCCCTTTCGTTGTCACTGCCTCAACCTCAACACTCTCATTTGGTCTATGACTGTAGCCATCGACCAACAGAGAATATAAAGATAAATGAGTAAAATAATTACATTCGTACAACCACCCATAATCTCAAGGCGTTTAACTAACTGTTAAAACTAGGGAAGTAGGGGGCGTGAAATCACACCTGTATGGGAAGGGGCCAATTGGAGAATGACACCTGCTTCCTTTCGTCTGAGAAGAGAAGTAGGGTTACTTATAAATCCTAATCAGAATCTTCTAGGCCTGCCTCGTCTCTTCCACAAGTTATAAAAGCAGCTCTTTAGCAGCCCTCCGAGTCAGTGATAAGCTGGTGTTTCTCAGTGACAGATTCTGTGTCAGATCGCGTGTGTGCAGTGTCAGTAACAGTGAAGTGATAAGTGACAGTAATTAGAAAGTTATCTTGAGGCCTCTTTGTAAATAAGCACATTTATTTCATTTGTATATATTTTTTTTTATTAACTGTAAGTAATTCATATTTTCATTTTCTATTTATTTATGTGTCGGTTATTAAAGGCAGTAGTTTCGATTGTTAGCTGTAAATAGTGGGTGTACTTAGTTGTCATAATAAATTAAACTTTAATTTAGTTTTGTTCTTAATTATTATTGACTCGTAGCCCATAACAATACCATTTATTGAAAACTCATGGAGTGCTCCATCCCTCTGGAAATTTTAAGATAACAAGAAGAGCTGGAACAATGTAATAATCTGCAACCAATATTTACGGACGATACAATAACAAAAAATGGTGTTAGTTAAAGTGTACTACCTCCTGACAGAAAATGTATTAAAACAGTGAAAGAGAAGTGCAGAGAGGAGAAGGCATTCATGTAACAGTGTCTATCATGCAGAATTGAAGCTCATAAAAATGCTCTATCAATCAAACAGACGTTCTCAGTGAAGTAATAAGTTCACAAGGGACTCTCTCCTGTGCGGAATCTAAAGTTTATTGGAAGAACTCATTGAACAAGAAATTCATATTAAATTCCTATAAGTTCCAAGCAGTATCGGAACAAGAGGCAGAAACTGCTCAAACAAATGAAGCTACATTGATCCCCGCACCGACTAACTTATTCACTCACATAGCAAAATCTAATTAAAGATATTATTATTGATCAGTGGCCCCAAAGATGGGTGAGAACGCGGCAACGATCCAGGTTCCCGCTGGTTTCGAATTTCAGTCTCTAACGCAAATTTGTTCAGAAGAGACATACACGTCTAATGCACAATTACCATATTATTGGCAGATGACGATCTACATGTAGCTAATACGGAGATCTACTCTCTCTACACCACATAATAGCGGAGTTTGCTCACCTACAAAGAACAAAGCATTTGTGTAGAATGAGCGGAGAACCAGTAGTGATTCTGAAAGAAGCTAAATACTTTAAAGACATAATTAAGTTTTTGAAGTTCAACCACTTTTACCTAAATAAATAAAATAAAGTATGTCTAATCTGTGGTATATTTATTGACATTTATTATAGATTTATTTTTGTTATTATTTCTTTTTAATATTTGAAAAGTTGTATATAGTTATTAACCATTTATATCCAATACAAAAGTAGACAATAAATTGTTAATTTACTGTAATATTTTATTTTTCGTAGTTCAACCACTTTTACCTAAATAAATAAAATAAAGTATGTCTAATCTGTGGTATATTTATTGACATTTATTATAGATTTATTTTTGTTATTATTTCTTTTTAATATTTGAAAAGTTGTATATAGTTATTAACCATTTATATCCAATACAAAAGTAGACAATAAATTGTTAATTTACTGTAATATTTTATTTTTCGTAATTTTATTCTTATTATTTCTTGAGATTTATATTTTATTAAATAATTTATGTTTAATAGAATAGTTATTATTTATTTATNTTAATGATAATTTCCGGTTTATGAGACAATAAAGGAAACTCAAGAAGAAACCTTCCACTAGAAAAGCAAATAGCCCAAACAGCATATCTCCTCTATAAAAAAAAAAAAAAGAAAAAAAAAAAAAGAAAAAAAAGACAACATTAAAACACTCAAGTAAATATTTTCATATCAATGACTAATAAACTGAAATAGTTGTGGAATATCTGAGAGACTGATTTGATTGTAATGAAATAAAATGAACTTCATTAAAAGGTAATGGGATCCAGGAAAAATAAACTTGAACTAGCCTTTTAGGCGATGAAAGAAACATGTAAGAAGAAATCCCTTTCATGGGAACAAAATTTTAGTATCACAACGTGGTGATCAAGCTGGAAACAAAGTTCATAATTGCTATACGTTGCATACAGAAAAATCTAATGAACCGTAAAGGCCAAATATAGCAATTAAAACAAAAAAATGTTTAGGAAAATAATTGGAATAAAATCATAAAATAATAAAGTGGTCTATGTTAGGGATGTTACTCTCTAAAATAACATTATTCACAAATCTGATTTTATTCAAAAGTGGAGACTAAATGTTTAGACACTTACTAAAAATGGATTCTTCCAGGCTCAGAAATCGGAATTTAATGTCTAATAAAGACATGTTAATAAAACAGTTGAAAAAAAAAATATTAAGGAAGAAAAATGCATTTCAAGACAAATGCAAACTTAAACCGAAACATATCATCTCGAAAGAGGAAGGAAAAAGGTCCTTAACAATAAAAAAATATTGGACGCCCAGGAAGAAACTGCTCACAGTATACAATTAATTCATCAAACCCCATAAAAAGTTAAATGAAAGAAGAATTAGAAGACATTTATTAGATTTTATGTGCACTATTCATATAAGAAATTGTAATTATGATCTCTAGCTACTTAATATTTAACAGAATCCAGGAATACAGCTCAATTATGTTGCTAGATAAAGACAATTTACTAACGATAATTAATTTTATATATACAATTTTAGTTCCACTTTCTGTTGAACTAATTTCACATTGGATAGTTCCAATGAACACTTTCTGGTGAAAAGTGCTACTTCCTATAAATTAATGCACAGACCTGCAGGAAATATGAAAGAAAAAAAAAAGCGAGAAAAAAAAGAAAGAGAACCTCAACTAAATTATTCCTTTTTTTCTTTTTCTTTTTTTTTCTCTTCAATTGGGTATATCAACCACGTGGTTCATGGATGCCTCATATCTATAGAATCTTTGTACTATGAAGTAGGAGAACAGGCCGAGAGGGGAGCCCCGCAAGAAGCCCGACCAGGCAAAGAGCAACAGGAGGCAACCCCCGACCTCTCGCGTAAAACTCGACAAGCTCCTGACAAGGATCTGCTCATGGTGCCGCCGACGAGACCCCAGAAGCCGGGAAGGCCTGAACCTAGAGGCCTCGAGGGGAGCCCCTGTTGGAAAGCTGCCAGTGGTAAAAATTCTTTTGATATCTGATAATATTACATTATGGTTTTCTAAAGTTAAGTTTTTAATCATACTAATAGTAATATTATCAGGGCCTGGTGTTGAGTCTTTTCTGGAGTTGAAAGCAATTAGAAATTCATTATTTGAAAAAGGAGTATTACTGTATCAAATATGTCATAATCTATTTTGAGAAGTAAAAGTTCAGTTTGTTTTTAATTATTTGAAATTCCGGAGAATAATTAATTTTATGAGGATGACAGAAGCAAAATGCTCTCCAAATAAGGTGGCAACGGTTAGAGGATCAGATATTTGCGCATTCCCTTGCTTTAGGGTGATTTTAGTGGACTGTTTTAAATTGTCTTTTATTTTACGAACTGATATCCAAATTTCTGAACACGGGGTTAAATAGTTTATTTAAGTAAGGAAATCTTGCCATGTTTTGTAAAGTTTTTAGCTATGTTGGTTTAATATATAACAATTCATAATACTGAGAGTAGGCCTGAGGCCATTGCTGAGAATGCACCGTATCTGGAGGCTCTGTTTCCCTCTACCTTTAGGTGGTCAAGGCGTATTTTTATACAAAATTGTAGTAGTGTGCTCAATAAAACCCTTGATAAGGAAACAACAATCGTAATTTTAACTTACCACCATAAATAAGTAAATAAACTAATTTATATATATATATATCTCTGTAGGG